>QFDV01000124.1:0-13444 GCA_003315845.1 Lactarius trivialis
CTGTTCGAGAAAATGTAAATGTGGTCTGGGGGGTTTATGCCCGCCGAGTAGAACATGGCCAGTGACTCAACCGCCTTCGCTATGCTGAAGGCGTCGACGTCGAACTGCGTCACGCTCGTACCCAATGTCCATGCGTTTCCCGTCCATGCCCCCCCGGCTGTGGTTGTGGCGGCTGCGCCACCGACCACTCTCCCATCATCCCGGCCCACGTTAGTCAGAGTGCCGACAACCTGTATCAGTTGCATACCCAGACCTTCCCCGGGGAAGATCCGGTGTCGTTTTCCGTTCCTCCATCCCTATAGACCGGATATTTTGGCCACTACTGACTGTATTTGTCCATTGTCTTCGTCTCGTCATAGTTCCGAAACCCAGCATTCGTCTGTTCAACGCCGCGTCGCTATTTTCAAGTTCTCGCGGTCTAGTCGCTCGCACCTTCCCACTCGGCTCCCTCGCCACACTCCTCCGTTTCCGTCCAATCATCCGTCCCAGGTGCGCGACCCCATTCAAGCGGCGTCCGCTCCGTGCCTTCTGAATCCCTGCCCTCACTCGAATCCACCTTTTCTGGGCCTCTCATTCTTTCCTCAATCCAGTTTCTGCTGCTTGTCACACTCCCCCCATTTGTCTTTTGGATCATCTCTGTCACTGAGCACACGCACTCGCTGCATAGCACAAACGATGGAGCTACCGGTCTTGCACGCGATCACAAAGCTCGAGTGGAAAAGAAAAATGATATGGCGAAGGCAAAAAGCGCTGCAATCTTCGAGCAAAGAGTATCCTTTCTTTTTATCTGACTTTAAACAGCAGAGACGAGTAGCAACGATAATGATAATTGGTTACAGGCCGCAGGCCTTAATATATGCCAGTCTGTAGGTAAGCACTGAAGATGTAAATAAGAAAAGTAGAGAGTATCGCCGTGGAAAACGTCAAATGCAGGAGAACACGAGCAGTGTTGAAGCGTAGAGGGGGGAACAGCGGAAACGTCGAAGTACCGTATAGAGACCAGCATCGCAACGATTGACATCCACAGCACGCACCGCTATTGTGGCAGGAAGTAAGCACGAATGCCGTATTCAAACAAATCAGACTACTCACAGTACTATCGATGACCAGTCATGCGCCATAATGAACAAAATTCACCCATCTCTCCAGCGTGATCCGCCTCTTCCTCCGCAGCTTCTTCACTGCGAACCGGAGCGCTTTCGCAGACCTTTCATAATACGGTATCCCCTCATCTCGTCTCGAAGTAGAGAACAACGCCTTGTAAAAATGTCCCGCTAGGTCCCGTCCGTCTTCATCCACCATCGCCCACATAGTCCCGACTACGCTCCTGAACCCACAGTACTGTACTGCCGCCGCGAGGTGCAGTCCCTCATCAACGACACTCCCTTCAGTCACCTCGGCCGTGTGACAAGCAGAGAGAAACGCGAATTCGGCAGTGGGCAGATGCGAGCGCACGATCTCGAGTAGCGTCAGGCGCTCACTTCCGTGAAGCTCGAATCCAGCTTCGAATGGTTTGCGTGCTTCCAGTGTACCATGACACGCAAGATGAGCAAATTGGTGGTGACGGAAGCCATCGACGACCGTGGCGGGTGTCGCTGCTTCCGAGATGAGAGTTGTCACTTCGGTATCGAGAGCCTGAACGACTTGGATCTCGCCCCCTACGGTTGGGAGAGATGAATCAGGCTGCGCCACAAGAAGTAAGGAAGGTCGGTCCGAAGATCGGGAACCGGCGGAATCACGATTACGAGATTGGATGAGTGCGGAGAGCGTTGGGGTATAGGAACAGATGTAGAGATCCAGGAAATAGCGCATCTCGCCGTCATCAGATGGGATGGGACCCATGGCATGGAGAGGAAGGGAACAAAAGACGGATGTCGGGCACCACCAGATCCGTGATTGTTCTGGTACTTTCAGTTGACGGAGTCGGTCGATGACGGGTTGGCCAACAAGCTTGTAGAGATCCGCGAGAACAGAGGCAAGGGTTCGATCGTAATGGCTTGAATCGAGCCCGTATTTGTGTCGCGAGTCCAATAACTTATCCTTTAATGCCCTTGCACGGTGGTAGAAATCACGAGGCGTCTGGATGAGGGAGGGTGTCGTGTCGTGAAGAAGGATCAGAATGTCAGAACGACTCTGGGAGTGGTTGATGATAATGACAGGACCACACGAAGCGGCAGAACGGAGCGCGTCGAACGATGGAGATGTCAGGAAGCTATCAAAGCCCGGCAAGGCTTGAATTTGCGAAATGAGGTTGCCGCGTTCCTTCAAAAGGCTACGTTGCTTCAGCAGGAGACGACCAAACGCGTCCACCGCCCTCAGGCCGTCGGCTCCACCATCATCCGCGCTTAACTTATGGCTTGGTGGTATGGACTTGGTGAGCTCCTCAAGGTCTCGGTTGACCGCTGCAAACTTTTGTCCTAAATCTGGGTGTGCCTCGAGAAGTTGATCGACTGAAGTACGAAGGTGACCCATCTCTGACCAGAGTAAGGCTCTCCCTTCTTCAAGAGTCTCAATCGCCTCCTCGAGTTGACCCAGGTCGACCCGATATGAGGCGTAGTCCAGTGGCATTCTATGAGAGTACTCAGAGTTCGTGGCGAGAGTGACGTGCTGTAGCTGTAAAGTCGGTGCAAAATGCAGAGCCTTGCGCATCGACGATATAGCATTCTCATATGCAGTTGAAGTGGAAGGATGCCGGTTGACTCGCGCAATAGATGCCCAGAAGGATGCAAATTGGAATCGAATGGGCAAGCCGGCATGTCGGTCGTTGACACCCTGGGAGAGTAGTTCCAGCGCTTCATCGATGTCTTGCGTACGGTAACCCGGAAAGGACAAGAATCGGGTGAGCAAAGACAGGGAAAGCTGACTAATTATCATGTAGCGCAGGAACTTTGCTGCTGACGGACGCTCCAAAACTCGACGGAGTGTGCTAATCGACTCGTTAAGGTAATCGATCTTCTTTGTGCAGTCGAATGCTCCACAGAGGGTGGAGCCGAATGACAAAAGAAGGAAAGGCTGAAACGGGTCCCTTGTAGATGAACGAAGTATGGTTCGGCCATATTCGATAGCTTCGTCGATCTCCGTTATGTCGTTATTGCGGATCCCACCGCGAAGTCCTTCAAGCAGCTCCATATTCTTCACCACGTCTGAACCGTCGTCTTCATCCTTCCCAAAGGCCACCGCTCCCAGAGATAACGGTGAATTTCCGGAGGATGCTTCGAGACCTTCTATGGAACCAAAGTAGCTGAAACGCTGCTTTGCGGTGTCTTCCAAGAAACGATTAGCAAATTCGACAGGATGTGAGCTGAGAAAGGCACGAGTCCGATACATTTCCTCTTCTAAATACTCCGGGGTCTCGTGCGTCGTCGATCGGACCCTCGCCAGCCTTGTCACCATTTGTCGAACTCTGGCCACGAATTCATCCTGACTGTCGGGGGAACTGGAATTAATAAACTCATCCATCGTGAACGCAGCATCTTCATAATCATCATTCAGCAAAGTCGTACTATAGCGACAGCCGAGAGAATGTGCAAGGGCGAAGTGAACCTCGCGCAGATCCGGTTTGTGCTTCCTCGCTGCTCGCAGACACTCGATAATTGGATCCAATGGTTGATCTGGGTACCACAGACGTATTTTGGATGAAACTGCTGTGGCAAAGAGAGTGACGGGGCGAGTGATGTCAACGTCGGACACATCCGACTTGAGGAGTTCACGACAGAGGACTTGCATCTCCTCAATGTTCTGCATTACGTTGCCGGCCTCCAACTCTACCTGAAATTCCAACACATCCACGAGCAACGTTGTGATTTCATGGCGCGAAACGCCGGAGGCCGCGTGAGGGTGGTCTCGAAGATGGCGGAGGTATTTGGCTGCGTGAATGGCATCTTCGGGCTGCTTGGACAGTTTCGAGCGCTGGAAAAGCGCGAGCGTGAGGAGGTATAAAACCTGAAGGATCATCGGGCCGTATTCTAGCCAAGAACGGGGTGGTGAGAGTATTGATTCAGTCAAATGAAAAATTGACTTGTCGAGATCTTCCAGTTGAAATGACAGTTGGTAGCGATCGAATAGCGCCTTAGCTAGATCAAATACACAGGGAAGCCGAAGAGGAAGAGATCGAGGTAACGCTGAGAGTGAATGCTGAGACTCGGTGATGAAGGAATCGATTTCGTGGACAGATTCTGTCAACAAGAGACCTGTTGGCAGCACTGAAAGGTTCGAAATGGTATCAGAAACTTACGTTGTGGGACAGCCATATTTACAGTAACGCTTGAGAATGGGGAAGTGAACTGCCGGATGTTGAGGCGACGATTTGGACTGCTAACTGCTAAGAAAGATGCGAGTTACGAACGGCGCGGCCCGTGTCCGCGTGTCCGGCCACGCGGCCACGCGTCGCACCTGCGTCGCACCTTGAGCTTGAGCGAGCGCTTGATTCAACGAGCACGCGCATCAACACGGCAAGAAACATGGACTACAGTACGACTGAGGTCGATCTCTGTGACACTGGCAGAACATTACATGAAAAGAGTGGAGGATCCGGTGCCGTAAGAAAATCGCTCCCGGGTCTCCTCCGCTGCTCCGCATCTCCCCCACTGTGTTCCACCACTTAATGTCCAACAACTCTTTGTCTCTTTGTTTATGGTCTCAAGTTCTTATTGTACGTTCATGTTCCGAGTCTAACTTTTAAACTAGAGTTCACGGGTTCTTTACCGCGATACCACTGCCGTACGGTGCTATTACTGTACCAAGGACGAAGGAAATGCCACCACGGCTCTACATGATCCCTTCGACCCAGCTGCTGTGCTATTCATCGAACCTACCTCGGTCGTGTCATAGAACTAGCAACGATACATAATCGCTCCGGAAACCCGCTTACAGAAAAAAAAGCGTGTTGTACACAACGATCCTAATACAATTACAGAAAGGACGACTCATCGTTGAATAATAACGTCATTCACATACCATGAGACAACTATAACGTTCAAGCACTTGCACATACTGCGGCGGACAGGCAATCAGCATGAAAACTGTCTTCAAATAAACCCATCTACTCACAGATGATCCCCGGTCATGCACCGTAATGAACGAAATTCACCCATCTCTCCAGGGTCATCCGCCTCTTCCTCCGCAACATCTTCACCGCGAACTGGAGCGCTTTCGCAGATCGTTCGTGATACGGTATTCCCTCTTCTCGTCTCGAAGTAGAGAACAATGCCTTGTAAAAATATTCCGCCAGGTGCTGTCCATCCTCATCAACCATCGCCCACATAGTCCCAACCACACTGCGGAAGCCGCAGTACTGTACCGCAGCCGCGAGGTGTAGTCCTTCATCAGCGGCGCTCCCTTCAGTCGTCTCAGCTGTGTGACAAGCGGAAAGAAACGCGAATTCGGCAGTGGGCAGATGGGAGCGCACGATCTCGAGAAGCGTCAGCCGCTCGCCGTGAAGCTCGAATCCAGCTTCGAATGGTTTTCGAGCCTCCAGTGTGCCATGGCACGCGAAGTGAACGAACTGGTGGTGATGGAAGCCATCGATTACCGTGGCAGGTGTCGCAGCTTCTGAGATGAGACTTGTCACGTCGGTATCGAGAGCCTCGACGACCTGGATCTCGCCCCCCACAGTCGGAAGAGATGGATCAGGCTGCGCCACAAGAAGTAAGGAAGGTCGGTCCGAAGATCGGGAACCGAAATCGCGACTACGAGATTGGATGAGGGCGGAAAGCGTTGGGGTATAGGAGCAGATGTAGAGATCCAAGAAATAGCGCATCTCGCCTTGATCGGATGGGATTGGACCCATGGCATGGAGAGGAAGGGAACAAAAGACGGATGTCGGGCACCACCAGATCCGGGACTGTTCTTGTACCTGAAGCTGACAGAGTCGGTTGATGACGGGTTTTCCAACGAGCTCGTAGAGCCCCGCGAGAACAGAGGCAAGGGTTTGATCGTAATGACTTGAATCGAGCCCGTATTTGTGTTGCGAGTCCAATAAATTGTCCTTAAATGCGCTCGCATGGTCGTAGAAATCATCGGAGGTTGTGATGAGGGAGGGTGAGGTGTTGTGAATAAGGATCAGAATATCGGAGCGCCATCTAGAGTGGTTTATGATAATAACAGGACCGGAAGAAGCGGCAGAACGGAGTGTGTCGAATGATGGAGATGACAGAAAATTGTTGAAGCTCGGCAAGGCTTGGATCTGCGAAATGAGGTTATCACGCTCCTTCAAAAGGCTACGTTGCTTTAGCAGGAGACGACCGAATGAGTCCACCGCCCTGAATTCATCGGCTACGCCATCGTCCAGGCTTATTTCGTGGCTCGGAGGGATGGACTTTGTGAGATCCTCAAGGTCTCGGTTGACAGCTGCAAACTTGTGTCCTAAATCTGAGTCTACCTCGAGAAGTTGATCGATTGAGGCACGAAGGTGACGCATCTCGGACCAAAGTAGGGCCCTCCCTCTTTCGAGAGTCTCGATGGCTTCCTCGAGTTGATGCAGGTCTACCTGATATGATGCATAGTCCAGCGGCATCCTATGAGAGTCGTTAGAGGTGGCAAGAGTGGTATGCTGTAGTTGCAAGGTCGGTGCAAAGGGCACGGTGTCTTGCATCAATGACAAAGCACTTTCGTACGCTGTCGAAACGGAGGCGTGTCGGGTGCGTCGCGCAACATCTGCCCACCAGCGCGCCAACATGAATCGATCCGCCAAGCTCGCATGTTCGTCGTTGACACATTGGGAGAGGAGTTCAATCCCTTCATCGAGGTCTTGCGTACGGTGATCTGGAAAGGACTCGGAGCGGTGGAGCAATGACAGGGAAAGCTGACGACGTATCCCGAAGCGGAGGAACTGCGCCGACGGACGCTCAAAAGCTTGACGACGCGTGCTAATTGACTCGTTAAGGTAGTCGATCTTCTTTGTGCGCAGATATGCTTGAAGAAGGGTGGAGCCGAATGCTTCGAAACGGATGGATCCGAATGCTTCGAAATTGGACGCATCGCTTAGATGGACTGACCCAGACGGATGACTTGGAACACATGAAACAAGTATGGTTCGGCCTTTTTCGATTACTTCGTCGATGTCGTCATTGCTGACCCCAGAGAGAAGTCCTCGAAGGAGTTCCACCTTCGTGATCATCAGATTAAGTTGGGAATCTTCATCTTCATACTCAGAGGACCCCACTGACGCTGGCGGTGAATTTCCAGACGATCCCTCGAGGCCTTCAACGGAACCGAAGTAACTGACACGCTTCTCTGCGACGATTTCCAAAAAACGATTAGCACGATCATAAAGGGGGTGTTCCTCAGCAAATGAGCTGAGAAAGGCACGAGCGCGATACATTGCCTCCTCTGATGATTCTGGGGTCCCATGCGATTCCGATCGCCACATCGCCATCACTGTCGCCATCACTTGAGCACTGTTGACGATTATATCCTGCTTGTCTCCGAACTCGAAGGAACTGGAAGCGATAATTTCATCCAGGATGGGCGCAGCTTCCTCATAATCTTCATTCACATAAGTCATCAAAAAGCGACGGCTGAGAAAAGTGGCAAAGACGAGGCGAACAGGTCGTATTTCCGGTTTGTGCATCCTCGCCAATCGCAGGCATTCGATGACTTTATCTAAAGATTGATCTGGGACAGACGGGTAGAATTTGGATGCAACTACTCTGGTAAAGGCAGTGATGCAGCGAGTGGTGTCAACGTCGGATGCATTGGAGGTGAGCAGGCCTTGGCAGAGGACTGCCATCTCTTCAACGTCCTGTGTTATGTTGCTGGCATCCAACTCCACCTGAAATGCCAACGCATCCACGAGTAGTGTTGTGACTGCCTGGCGCGGGAAAACGAGTGCTGTGTGAGGCTGGTCTCGAAGATGGCGGAGGTATTTGGCCGCATAAATGGCATCTTCGGGAAGGTTCGATAGTCTAAAGCGCGAGAGAAGTGCGGAGGCGAGGAGGAACAATGCTTGAAGGATCATTTGGCCGTGTTCTAGCCAGGAACGGGGTGGGTAGAGCATCGATTCGGTCAAATGAGTGATCGACTGGTCGAGATCTTCCCTTTGATTCAACAGCATGTGTCGGTCGCGTCGCCCTATTGCCAGACCAAAAAGAAAGAAAGGGCGAGGAGGATCAAATCGGGATGTGACAGAGAGACATTCCTGACAATCCGTGATAAAGGATTCGATTTCGTCGATAGATTCTATAAAAAGAATGTTGAGACATAGTCTGTAGCGGGCGAGAGCGCTTAGCGCTTAGTACCTAGTTCGTCGGCCATGCTAAACTTTCAAGCTCGAACGGGCAGGCCTGCGGTGTTGGCAAGGGTGTTGGTAGCACGCAGGGAAATACTAATACACCACGCCAAAACATGTGTATATACGTATTTGACACTGCAAGCCACCAATTTGCCTCATTTGCTCCTGGTGTCAACGCCGTATCATCAGTCCCTCATTCTGGTTCTCTCAGCAGGATCAGTGTAGCAAGTTGTAGCGAGCGGTAGGTATAGACCCTAGGAGAAGTGTAGAAGTGATAAGATGATAACAAGCAGCACGGCGGCTGAGGCAGGCGAAAACGGACACAGAGGGGATCATTAACGCGCAGGGGTAACTGAAGGACATATTGAGTAAAGCTTAGTAATCATGTCCCACACCTATTCGTCTCAAAGATTTCGTCCTGCTAGACTCAGCCTCGAGTGTCTCTCGCCCTAGTCCAAGTTCCGACACCCCCGACGCTCGCATCGATCCCCTCAATCCCGTAGTTCTCACTCGTTCTTGCCCAGTCTAATCGATTGCGCCTTCACCCTCGGCTCTTCGTCGCTATTCGCCTTCGTCCATAGCTCGGCTTCTGCTCCGATTCGGGTGCGGCACCGCTCAAGCTCAAGGCCCGGGATGCCGCAAGCTCTCGATGTTCCGAACCCCGGCCCCGTAGGCCTGTGAGGCCTTGGGTGAAGCACCGCATAGGTCTAAAGTGTTGTTGCGCAGCGGTTGGAAGGCCGAAACAGTCACAAACGACTCGGAGTAAATTTTAAAGTACAAGGTTGTACATAAGACTTGGACACATATTTTTACAATGCTCATGATGTTATAGTGTACAGTGGCAAATGAGAGTCGCAAAAACTACCCCAGTAGTGGTCCGGCATGCTGGCCAGGCCATCAACGTTTGCCAAAAAATCCCCGCAAACTCTTGCGCGAACCGCTGGAATCACTAGCTGATCGTTTCCTTTTTGACCCAGCATCGACGATGACGTCCTCGTTTTGAGGTTTCTTCAAAGAGAATCTCAATCCTGATATAATATCAGGTGTACTGCTGCAAGTTGCTAGGGAAGAAACTAAAGCGGCATGCCTCAACGAGGCCAGGGGGTGTGGGTCAGCATCAATCGCGTTTTTTATCTCCAAAGATCTTGCTGTATCGATCCGTGCATCGAGTGGATATGCGGCAATCACATGCAACATATTGTATCGTGCCCCATTACCAATGAAGCATTCACTGGGTTTGTTTATGGCTGCAAGCATTGTCGATGTTTCATGGCTCGAAAACTTGTGCTTCTGGAAACAATTAAGTCAGCAATGGAGAAAATATAACAAGTAGTAACAGACGGAAGCCGAGTAGAACTTATTTGTATCCAGAGACTGGATGGCCTTGGCCGCGACTCGTGTAGCAAGCGTGTCAAAGTTCCCCTCGAGATGGCACTTCGCCTGGATCACTAGGAGCAGCAGCTTCCCATCATCAAGTCGTAACCAGGTCAACAAATCTGGGCCCATATGTCGCCCGGGGATGCACCATAAACTCCGCTTGGGTGTGATCCATTCCTTGACGTCGTTCGGCTTTTCCGCATGGCGGGTGGGTAGGACGGGATTTCCGTTGACGATGTCGGAGACGTGCCCCTGCTGACACACGATGTAAGCCCTCTGATGTGCCCAATCTGGCACATTTCCTCCTTCGAACGAGAAGACGTCAGACAAGCGAGCACCCACTCGAAAAAGTCGTGTACAAGACAGCACAACCGCTTCTTCGAATGTCGATCCCTTTTCGAATTGCATGCGCGCTCGAATATCGGCATCGATTGTCAATCCTTGGTCCTCAAGATAGCGCAGAATCCCGACAAGTGCCATCGGCTCTTCAACGATGACCTCCTCCCCTTCACCCATAAATCGGGCAATCCCATACTCAACGAGGTCTTGCCTGTCCTTGTCCCACATTGGATACTTGCCTCGGGTTATGTACATATAAAGTCTTCTCGAGAGCTCTTGCAGCAGTTGCGCATCTTGACAATGGTAACAATCAAGTGATGCAATTGAGACGAAGGAAAACCATACCTTTAAGATTCTCCCAAGTAAAACCGACCAACTTGGGAGAAAAGACCTCGGGTTCATCCGCCAACAGCATATCATCGCATTCGATTGGGGTGAATCCGGTATGTCGCCATACATAGGCATTCAACAACTTATGGGGTGATCTTGGGCCTCCGCTTGCCCAAGAGCCTGACAGCAGTTGTTCGATAAATGAAGCGGTAAAACGATGTCTGCACAAAAACAATTAGCTTTTCTTCAGACTCGGACACAATGGATTATTACCGTCCACGTAACCACTCAGACATTCTCGAGATGAGAGTGGAACCCGAGGGAGAGGAGAGAAAGGTTGGCGGTAAATAGTTTGATATGTATGACTCTTGAAGGTGTTGAGGTATAAAATCCCCTGTCTCATGTACCACATCCCACGTGGGGGCTTTGCCCACACGTGATATTAAATCTGTCTTGAACAGGCTCAAAGAAAACCCAGTGCCTGACACAATGAACCGGATAGACTCTGAAGAAAAGTTGAGGTTATTCCATGCCCCAATGATTGGACTGAGCACCGGCTGGCAAAATTTGTTAGTCACATCGGCAAAGGCACCCATGTGAGTCTTGCCAGCACCCTGAGCTTCGTCAAGTACATAGAAGAAACTGTCACTTTTGGAGTTGAAGGCTGGGCCTAAGACACCTCTTGGGCAGAGCTTGGACAACCATTGTTTGAGGTCATCCACTGACATGCCAACCAGGCAAGAGTTCATGAAAGCCAGGAACGGGTGCTGTTCACTAGCACCGTGATGGACAATGGGCCCAGGAAGTATCTGAAATAGAAGCCAGTTGTGTTTGATGTCCAGAGGTAATTTCCCTAAATTCTCTTCCTTTGCCACCTCAATGAAGGTATGGAAAATGGTCCATCGTGTTAATAAGACTTTGTATATCCATTCAAAGGCAATCGCCTCATTTTGGGAGCTTGCATTTTGGATATGGTCTGAATCTGGGATCTTGAATGCATCGTGGGTCCACCCTGGATGCTCAGACATTGTCTTTATTGCAAACTCCAGATCTCTTGCTCCTATCTTATTGCTATCTTGGGAAGCAACAAAATAGAATCCCCAGTGGTGGCAGAGGCCATTGAAGAGAAGCGCTGTCTTTCCTGCACCTGATGTATTACAGAGGATGCTATGACAGTGTTAGTACCATTGACAAGCAGAAAATGATGGGCTCACCAATGAGATGTCACATCATTGAAGAGATTGTTGACAATGGGATTTTCCCCACTGCTGATATTGTGCAGCAGGAGGTTAGGCTTGTTGTTTATTTTTGGAATTGCCAAGTTATGGTAAAATTGGCAAACATTTGTGTCAACTGTCTCAGGTGGCATCCATACCAAAAGGCAATTTGGATGGTTGAGAAACCCCTTGATCTTGGGACGTAGCTCCTTGAGAAAGATGTCAATAGTGGCCTTCCTGGCTTCATTGTCTGAACTCAATCCCATTTCTGTTGTGGTCATGAGGGGATTGCTTGTGTTCTCCAGAGTTTTTGATGTACTAGTAGCTACCTGAAGATATTGGTGATCAACTAGCCCAGTACAAAGATCATCAGAAAAGGTTTCAGGTAGCAGGAGAAATTTGTCACATACCAGCCATTTTTGACTCTTCTGTGACTGTACTGGCAGCTATGTGAACATGTTTGTGATCAACTACCCCAGTACAAGGTCATCAAAGGTTTCAGGGCACAATAGGAAATGTTGCGCACCACTGGCAGGCAGTTGAACAAGCAGGGTCTGACTGTCTGAGAGACCCACCACCTGATCATATTCGTTGAGCTCCTCAATGGTATTGTTGTCATTGACATTGATGCTCCCAAGTATCTCTGCCAAGCCTCCAAATTTGGAAGTGTTTTTGTTGATGATCAGTGCACCCTTGGTTTTCCACACAGTTAGCTTTGCAGCATCAACATGGGCAAGGTCGTTTGGTCTCTTCTCCCTGACCATGTCCTTTACATTGCATACCCGCTCAGGGGTCACATCAACTGGGAAAACTTTTCCAAGGGCCTGGAAATAATGGTTGACAAGAAGAATCCAGATTTCCATGATGAATGATGGTGGAGGACAAGGATGTACAACAATGGCAGTGGGGTGGAAATTTGACAGGAAAGATGGTGCTCAACGTTAACGTTCAAAGGGGCCGAACGGGGTAGTCGGTCCGGTAATCGAGACGCCCGGGGACAGCCGGTTGGCAGAGGGGAACGCGGCGACTCTGTTGCTCCTATTACCTCGTCTTGTCTGTGTCAGGAAATATCTTCCTATCCAGTTGTCTCATTCTCTGGGGTGCGTTGACGACTAGACCCTGCGTGCCAGTATGCCAGGCCACAAGTCGAAGACAGCCGCAAATCTGTTCATCTCGAAGTCGAAGTTTCCGTCCAACGTTCTCCTCGTCTCGTTCGCTTCAGCCTCGTCAGTGTCTTGTTCGCCCTACTACTCCTCACACAGTCCTTTCAACGTCGTCTCGCTACCATTTTCACTTGCCCTCACTGTCTAGGCGCACACGCCCTCCCCCTTGGCACTCGCACCCGCTCCTCAGTGCTCTGTGTTTTCGCCCGTCGTTTAACCATCAGTTCTGCGTCCGCTCTGGTGCGACACCACTCAAGCATCGGACACCTCAGACTCTCGATGCTCCGCGCCTTCCCAGCTTCCTCTCAATCTAGTTTCCGGACTCATTTCTCACTCTCTCCCATGCGTCCCCAAACGGCGGTAGAACGACCCATCGGATCGGCCGAAAGACTAAAGGGAGAGAGGAGGTACGCCCGGCTTTTTTTGTGCGCCTAGACCATACGGAGACCTCCTTCCGGCGCCGGCGACGAGTTTGCTGTTTTATAGTAGGCCCTCAAGCACGTCGGGCCTTTACAGCTGGCGGGACGGATGAAACGGCACTGACAAAGCCGCACACTTTTCTCAGGCCCATCCTGGTGTAGATGGCAACTTGGTGCATCGGTACCCTGCGAGACGTGCCATGCTGATCTCTTTTAAGCATCACATTATCCTCTCCCGACTTCCACTGTCCGTCAATCGACTCCGAACGCTCGCCCCCATAACACGAAAGCAAAAAAATAGCCCGCAGACCGTTGACGAGTGAGTAGACGAATTCTGGGTTGGGTTTGACTTTCACACGATAGCGACGA
>QFDV01000124.1:28975-50525 GCA_003315845.1 Lactarius trivialis
CAAGGAGTGTGGAAAAAAAAGTATGGAGCTAGAGGGTATACGGGTCAGCCACAGTTACCAGGAGGGAGAGAAGACCAAAGGTTGAAAACTAACCAACCAGTGCCTTTAGAATGTACGAATGTGAGCGGGGGCTGAAGAACCATGTCCCGCAAACCAAGCCTATTTATCGTGGGCAGAGGTCGGCGGTACGATGTCACCGCATCACGCTGGCTGTGCATACCAGCTCACACGGGATCTTGTTTAGTCCCAGTACTGTGCCCGTACAATACGTTTCTTCCAATATGGAGGCAGAGATTCTTGATAGCAGCCGGTCGATAGGTAAGGTGACGAGAGTTGTGTACGAGCTGAATGATGCCAAGCTCTCACGCATGTGAAACGATCACAACGAAAGAGACGTCAATCAGAGTATAGGAAGGCTACATCACGGGTGGGAGACAACGCCTCTTGATCATCACGGCTGAACGTTTGACGTTGACGCCGAATTAAGCATATGCTAGCTATAACAGTGTCGCGCGCTCTGAGAATCCGCGGGGTGCCACACATTACTGGGAAATCCGGATCCAGATCAACCGTTGCTGTAGCAGGTGCGATGTACGGCCGTATCACAGCCCGATGCAGTCGCATCATGTTCGGCGGCAGTCGTGAAACGCGTCACATTAGCAGTAAGTGGAAACGATGACGACGTAGTTGTGTCGCCTGAGCTTGTGTGTCGATATATCCAAGTGAGAAAGAGCTCAGGGAACAGATTGCACTGGCAACCGCTGCACTTGGGCTTGCTCGAGCTTGAAATATCTGCCTGACATGCTGCCTGACAGCTTCAAGTTGATGGTGGCAACTGGAGAGGACCGTTGATTACATAATTCATTCGCATCATCAAGGTCATCACCTTGCTACCAAGGTGGGTGGGAATTACTGAGATTCCTGTGGTTTACGTAACAGGCTTTGCAGTTCTGTCACCACACCGAACGGAGAACGCGCCGGTGCTGGAGAACCCCGTCCCCATGCATCCCGAGTTCCCACAAGCCCATGTAGTGCAAGACGACGGACACACCAGACGCACTAAGGAGGGCGCCCGGTTGCCTGGACTTGAAGAGAGCACTGCTGGTGCACGTGCCAAACGCAGCGAACGTGTGCCGAACGTGTGCCGAAAGGGCTGGTGCAATAGAAGCTGCGGAAGTCCTGGCCGTCCAGGGGCGCGCAGAGAGCGCAGGCCGCAGGAGCACACGCCGCCAAGCGTCGCGCCACGGTACATTGCATTGGCTGGGAGAATAATGAATGCCTTGCAAAAATGTTCGGCCAGATCCCATCCATCTTCGTACACCATTGCCCACATCATCCCGACCACGCTCCGGCATCCACATACTGCAGCTACGAGGTGCAGTGTCTCGTCAATGATGCTTCCTTCAGTGATCTGAGCTGTGTGACTGGCGGAGATATATGTGCGAATTCAGCAGAAGGAAGATACAAGTGAGTGCACGGTCTCCAGTGACGTTGACTTCCAGAATCCATCTAACTTACGGCCCCACTGGCAGCGAGAGTTGCAGTTTCTGCGATGAGGCTTGACACCTCGATATTGAAAGCCTGGACAACTTGGATCTCGCTACCCACAGTTGGAAGACCTCTTACTTGCTTGTGAGGTGCTGTCATACTGTTGCAAGTTTCAACGTACAACAATGGGGGTCGTCAGGTGCCTCCGCCCATGCGAGCTGTAACTCCCGTGGACTGTCACATGACTGCGCACCGCAGGTACTCGACCGCCAGAACACCCTGCTCGTTCTCTTATTAACTTTACCGCTTGTTAGGAACCATCATGCTGCTGACATGCCTCATGATGCCTGGCCCTCGACGTTACCATGGAATGTGTGCCATGTTGACCTTCGTTGATGAATATCCAACACGATGTCGCGAGTCGGATCTGAGTGTACAATGCATTTTGGAAAGGCCTTGAGATCATTGCGCTGAACTGGGGAGGTGATTATGCGTCCATTTACTCGCTCATCGGGCAGACGTTCGAATTTGGAAACACGGCAGGCACACGTACTCATCGCAATTCTCAAGCAATAACCATTAACCCATTAACACGTTCATTTAACCACCACATTTACACACATACATCGAGTCGTAGTGCACCTCTACATCTCACACTTTGTATTTCTTACCAATGAGTCCACTTCTTGACTAAGTATTTGCACCGCCTCTATCAACTTCTACTGTCTGAGATCATGCTCAGTTACTGTAATCGACAAGGTCGACACCTAGTACAGTATTATAACGCCCACAGGAGGTAACTTACCCAAAATGACTCTCTCGTGTCAAAATGGCCCAAAACTGCGCCTGGTGTTGGGTTAAGACTTGTTGGGAATACGTGTGGACAAGGCGTGGACCAGAACCGGGTACAGTATACTCGACAGACGTGCCCAGAACAATGCTGATCTTGATCATGATGTTAAACCTTGTGCTAGACGCTAGACCAAGCCCTAGACTGAATACTACTCATTTCGTTTTGGAACCACATTGATCATTGACTGCAGACTATGACCTGTTCTCTCATACAATTTTTGCAGATTTGATACAGTAAAATCAAGAGTATACTGTACAGTACTTTCGTCAAACATGGCATCTCGATTACCTAATCGCGGAGAGCAACGGTGGCACAGGGAAGTATACGTAACCTGTCTTACTCCACTCCGAGGTCTTTACTCCTTAAGGGTCGCATTCCTCTGCAGGCCTGAGCCAGACATAATGGGAAAGGACGATATGTGTGGTCTGTCAGATACAGTACCCGACTAGTCAGTTTCTGTTCCAAGACCTGGACCTATCTTGTCGCCGACATGCCGCTTGAAGTTTGAAGCTTGAAACCTCAAGGAGTCAAGGCCTCAAGCTTCAAACTTCAAGCTTCAAACTTCAAACTTCAAGGGTGGTAGCCACGCGAAGAGAAAGTGTGTTGGTTCCGCACCGGTGAGTTACCACCTGAATCTGCAGTGGTGGCTACTAGTATGTCCTTGCCCCGCATTGCATCGGAATTGCCAAATCACTTTCCTATGGTGCCTTTTGTTAGGTCGTACCTGCCGCAATTCCGTACTGGTGTAAGTTACGGCGCACACGTTGTTCCTCAATGACGTTAAATGTGTTCTCTTATCTGTTCAGAACCCAATGTGATGTCCTTCTTGATGTCCTTAGACCCGGCCGTTCCGGTAGCATGGAAGGTTTCCAGAATACGTGAGAATTTGGTTGGTCAGAGTCTGATCGAGAGTCTGATCACAGTCCCAGATACGAGCGAGAAGTACGAGACGGGACTAGTAGGACCGGAGGATGCCATTGGGCTTTGGGCTTCCATTGGGCTTTGGGCTTACAATCCATCATACGTCACAATCCACGCGTCACGTCACGCGTCACGCGTCATGAGCAAATGTTCGCAATTATTTCGCGACTTTACGACGGGCGGACTGGTGACCGTGGTGTGTACGCTTCGATTCTCCATCGCTACGCCACCCCCTGGTTCCTCATTTTTCTGGCCTATTCCACGCGCAGATTGCTCCTAAGCTGTGCCTAATGTTTTATTCAAAGCCCGCGAATATGCGCCACAAACGCGTCAACTTGGTTCGCGATGGCGTGCTTGATGCTCATCCGCTTCAGGCTGTCTCTTGAACTTTCTTCTACCCCCGTTTTGAAGGTGTACACGCGTCCCAGATATTCGAGCGTTTGATCTCTCTCGTTGCGCCTGTGTGAATTCACTCGAATGCTAAAGACAAGTATCATCGCGTTCTGAATCACGTTAGGTGAGCTTGGACAAACATGCTACTGCGTCGCACGTCGTACATTGAGGTTCCCCCAAAGCGCCATATTAGACAGGTGGTGGTGACAACTCCGATCGGCGTGCCTGACCATTCCTCTATATTTCTTTCAAAAACTTCCCATCTTACTTTCTCGCAACTCATTGCTCCCATTTGCTGATCTTCAGCCATGGCCACCGAGCGAGCAAAGAACCTGGGCAAGAGGTTCATCGAGTACCCCGAAGACCAACCTTCTGTCATTTCTTCCAAGGATTGGATACTCAATCTCAGAAGATCTCCCAAAGATTTTGTCAGTTAATAAGCAACAATTATGGGTTCTCGACTTACTCAGAATAGACCGTCCAATACCTCCGGCGACTCTTCCCTATACTTGGTTGGATCACTCGCTACAGTACGCCTGCTTCTATTGTGCCTTATTACGATTTCATCCCCGACCGCTCACTCAACACCATAGATGTTGGTTGGCTGACTGGCGACGTGATTGCCGGTCTCACTGTCGGCATTGTCCTGGTTCCCCAGAGCATGTCCTATGCTACGGTAAATCAACACAGCCACAATTCATCCCGCAGACGCCAACATTTTCCCTCAGATTGCAACCTTACCGCCGCAATACGGCCTTTATTCGGCCTTCGTTGGCGTAATGACCTATTGTGTACGTCTTTGCTTACAATATGCTCTGCTCTCGATCTTCTAATATCACCCTAGTTGTTTGCCACCTCTAAGGATGTGTCCATCGGCCCCGTCGCAGTCATGTCACTTACGATCTCTCAAATTATCACGTATATTAACCATAAACACCCTAACGAGTGGAGTAGCCCCGAGATCGCTACAAATGTGGCGTTCATATGTGGTTTCATCGTCTTGGGCATTGGTTTACTCCGTCTTGGCTGGCTGGTGGAATTCATCCCGGCTCCTGCCGTCGCCGGTTTCATGACCGGCTCAGCGATCAATATCGCAGTCGGTCAGATCCCTGGCCTCATGGGCATCACAGGGTTCAAGTTCGTCCCCCCATATATTCTATTTCGAGCTTACCTCATCATCCGAGCTCGAACAGCACACGCGCCGCCACGTACCATGTTATCATTAACACACTCAAGGGCCTTGGAAGAACACAAAAGGATGCTGCCTTTGGTCTCATTGGTCTCTTTACTTTGTACGCAATTCGAATGACCTGTGACTACCTCACACGCCGTTACCCCCGCCGAGGTCTGCATTACCCCTTACGTCTTGCGTGCTACCCCGTCTAACTTCTATCACTCAGCTGGCCTGTTTTTCTTCATCTCGGCATTCCGTAGCGCATTCGTCATTGTCGTACTCACTTTTGCTTCTTGGCTGTATACACGTCATCGCAAGAGCGCAAAAGGCGCGTATCCGATCAAGATCCTCGGGCCCGTGCCGCGAGGTCTCAAGGCCGTCGGTACTCCTAACATCGATTCGCGGCTCCTGTCGGCACTTGCGCCCAAAATCCCTGTTGCTACAATAATTCTGTTGCTCGAGCACATCTCCATTGCCAAGTGTAAGCCAGTTTTATAAGACAGCTTTCTGATATATACTAATGTTCAACTCAGCATTTGGACGTATCAATGGCTACAAGATTGACCCTAACCAGGAGCTTGTTGCGATCGGTGTCACCAACACTGTTGGGACTGCCTTTGGAGCCTACCCCGCTACTGGGTCGTTCTCGCGCTCTGCTCTCAAATCGAAATCTGGCGTGCGCACTCCTGCAGCGGGTATCCTCAGCGGCATTATCGTCCTTGTGGCGTTGTATGGTCTTACTCCCGCTTTCACCTGGATCCCCACGGCAGGGCTCTCGGCCGTCATCATCCACGCGGTTGCCGATCTCGTCACCAAGCCTCCACAGGTGTACAAGTTCTGGTGCATCTCACCGTTCGAATTCTTCATTTGGTCCGCCGCGGTGCTCGTAACCATTTTCTCGACCATCGAGAATGGTATCTACGTTTCCCTGACGACATCGGCGGCACTCCTCATCTTCAGACTGGCACACCCACGCAGCCGCTTCCTCGGACGCGTTCGGGTGCACGCCAACGACAACACCGACAATGCTCGCGACGTTTTCGTCCCATTGGCAGATAACCGCGTGATCAACCCGCAGATTCGCGTAGAACCCCCTCCGCCGGGCGTCCTCGTGTACCGCTTGGAGGAGACGTTCCTCTATCCGAACTGCAGCATTCTCAACAGCGAAATTGTGGATTATGTCAGGGCAAACATTCGCCGCGGAACCGACATGCGCCTGATACCTCTCTCTGCTCGCTCGTGGAACGATCCTGGCTCGCGGCACGGTCCCGACTCGGAGTGGGAAGAGAATGAGGGCAGGCCAGTCCTCCACTCCATCGTGTTAGACTTCTCCACTGCGTAAGGCCTTTTTTCTTCTCGGTTCCAACCAAAAGTTCATTTCGGTGTAGTTCGCAGGTTGATACGACGTCGGTGCAAGCGCTCATTGACACGCGCAGGGAGGTAGAACGCTGGACCAACCGTCCCATTGAATTCCACTTTGCGGCAATCCTTTCGCCGTGGATCCGCCGTGCACTCGTCTCGGCGGGCTTCGGCTTCGACCGCCGCATCCAGTCCACTCGGCCCCACGATGTTGCCTCTATCGTGCCGAACGATGATGAACCCGACATTCGCGGCTCGATTTCGAAGGACGTTGAAGCTGGAGACTCAAAGGGGGTTTCCGATCCCGCATACGGCAGCGTACAGCGTGGCGAGGCGTCGGCCGTACATGTCGACACGCCGTTCTTCCACTTGGATTTGGCGGAGGCGGTGGCTGCAGCGGAGGCGAGTCTGTTAACGCTCAGTCCGTCGACATCCCAGCGTTCTTCTGGGAAGTGAATTGAAATACCCTGAGTGTGTTTGGAACGAGAGAGTATATTTCTATGCTCGATATTATGATAGCCTTTCTACTTGTTATGTCGTGTGATGTAAGCAATATTACGACTTGCACGGTCACCGACCGGACTTACCTTGATCATTCGATGTTCTCGCTCACTGGCAAGGCGTCCCGAATACAGCTCGTCACAAGGCGCAGCTCTTATATTCGTCGACTTTCTACCACCTTGCCCGTTCGTTCCGGCCACAACAAAGTGCGTTTTGTAAATACCACACAAGGCAAACGTACTTAACAACTCGGTGTACACTAGTGGTCGAAAATCCAGCAAAAGAAGGGGGCGAATGACCAGCGTCGCGGGCAAGTCTATGGGCGCGCATTCCGCGTAAGCAGAAACCACCGTCTTCGCCTCGCCAACTGACGTTTTACGCGTGGTGGGCCATGTTCAGGACATCATGATCGCAGCGCGCAGTGAGTTCTCGCCTCTTCATTTCTGCCGCAAACAGACAAAGCCTCCTTCCGTTAGATGGCGGGTCCGTAGACCCCGAAAGAAACGTCGCGTTGTTCAACGCCCTCAAAAAGGCGCGTGCGGACGGCGTGCCCAAGGCGAATATCGAGAGCGCATTGCAAAAGGTACGTGCGTGGGCTCTGTTTTTATAGCTTGATTCACTCATTTTCTTTACTACGTAGGCAGCGGGTGGGAAGGATGGAGTTGGACAGCTGATGACATACGAAGTGCTTGCGCATGGCTCGGTCGGACTTATCATGTATGTACAGCGTTTACCGCGTGCTCTTGCCATGCCTATCGCAGCCGGCGTCGCACCACGCATGTGTTACTGACTCGCGAAAGAGAATGCCTGACAGATAATTCGAATCGAACGTTACACCAAATCCGCGAGATCCTCAACGAGCACAAGTGCGTCGACTCGTTCTTTCTCTTCGGGCTGACGACGACGACGACGGGGTGAGCAGTGCACGATTCGCGACGGTTAGGTTCATGTTCCAGCATAAGGGACGTGTGCGCGTCGCGCTCGATAAGCAAAGCGCGGAGAGTGGCGGAGTCGACAGGCTCTTGGAGGAAACGCTCGCGGCTGGCGCGGAAGATTTCGACCAAAGTCCTGGATCGGGGGAGGATGTAGAGGTTGAGGTGCGTGGGCTTTCTCTGATGAACCGGTACGCATCCGTCTGATGGCCGACGGCAGATTCTGTGCGCGCCGAATGCGCTGGGGAAGATAGCGGATGCGGTCGCCCAGTCTGGTCATTCACAGGGACTGTTGTCCAGTGAGCTCATATACGCGCCAGCTGAAGATGCGGTGGAGGACGATGAATTGAGTAGTACGGTTAAGGGGCTAGTGAGTGACCTAGAAGAGAACGAGAGTACGCTGCGGGTGTGGACCACACTAGATTCATGACGTTGCAATGCTCTATCTATAATTTGTCGATGTTTCATTCTAAACGAGGTGCGGGTGCAGGACTTCGCGCACTCTCTGCTAGGCAAGGGCTTTGGAGGTAACGATAGTCCGAAACGGCATTGCTCGATCCAGCTTAATCCTTGAGGGTTTTCCCTAACCGTGCCAAATGATAGTTGATCGATGGTCTATGCTGCTTGCCCTTCATTGGCTGCCAGGCGGGCGCAAGAAGTCAGTTCCCTGCTGTGAAACGAAGAAGGGGTGACGCACCGCAGTGCGCATGCACTCAAAGAGGGTCTGCGCATGCTCGCTGCAGGCTCCGACCGATCGAACGTCTTTTGTGGCCGCCCAGCATCCAAGCATGGACGCGAGTTGTGGGCCGCAAAGCACAATAGGTTGGTCTGCATGGAAATAATGAGTTGAGGTTAATGTGATGGCCGTCTGAAGAGCTTACTCTTCTGAGGGCGGACTTTTAGTTTTTTTATTTGCATGGGTGGTCGAGGATGGTGTTGACGCCTAGGATATGGCCGATGGAACGAACGCGACAAGTGGATGTTGTGTTGAGCCGCGGAAACGAGTGGCCACAATGCAATATTCCCACGTGTGGCACCTACGCACCATAGTCACACCATAGTACGTGTCCACTCCAAACCGAATTACCTCACTACCACACCACCACCACCCGCTCATCACATACCTGACAACCCTACCCTCATCCGTTGTTCGCTGCAATGGCTGTCCCTCTACTCAACAAAAACAACTCTGGTGAGCTTTACATCCCTCCATCATGTAGTTTGTGACACCATCCCTCTAGCCGTCAAGCGCATTATGCAGGAGGCACGCGAGCTCGCAAATGATCCAAGCACCGAGTACTCTGCCGCACCATTGGAGGTACGTATGGCTTATTTATCCGCATACACAAAGACTGAGAGTCCGCCTCTTCCTCCCCTCCTCCATCCGCTTCCGCGTAACTTTAGGACGATATCTTTGTATGCATAGCTTTTTTCTGCAACGTATCGCTCTTACCAATGTGGACTATAGGAGTGGCACTGCACAATGCGCGGGCCTTCTGGTACCGACTTTGAGGGGGGATTGTACCACTTTCGTATCCGGTTACCGGCAGAATACCCATTTCGACCACCAAGCATAATGCTGCTTACTCCCAACGGCCGGTTCGAATTGAATACGAAAGTGGGCTCACTTGGCTTATATTTCCCATGTGGACCGCTTACCGTTCATTACATCATTATTAGATTTGTATCAGCTTCACAAACTGTGAGGGTGTTGCGTCTTGCTTCGATCCAATTTGAATAACCCCCGCGGTAGATCACGAAGAATTATGGCAGCCGGCTTGGGGCGTGCGGACCGGTGCGTTTCACAAGCTTCGCTTCGTCGAATCATCGGCGCTGAATCGGGCCTTCCTACCTAGCCATAATCGGTCTCCAAGGTTTCTTCCCTCTGAAAGGCCAGGCCGCAATGGGCATCGGGGCACTCGAAACCCAATCTAGCGAGCGCAAGCGCCTCGCCGCTTTGTAAGCATCGCCCGGAGATTATCTGTCAGTAGTACTCACTTTATGTTCGATCGACAGGTCAAGGGACTGGGTCTGCCCCCATTGCAATCAATCGAACTTGCAGTCCCTCCCCGATCCTCCACAGCCGGCCTCCACCTCGGACACTGCATCTCCGCCGACAACAACGACGCCCGTAGTGGTGGCAGACGCGAGTGGCGTTCCGACGGTTGCGCCCGCAGAAATAGTAGGTGTAACCGTAACTCCGGTGGTTCGGTCTCCAGACCCCGTGCCCGTTCGGATGGCGACTTCACCAAATAACGACACAAGTCGCGAAAGTGAGGCAACAGCGACCACCACCACCACCTCATCTGCCTCCTCGCCTCAACCAGGCGCCTCCAGAGGGGGCCACCAAGCGGCCTCGTCTCTCCGCCAGACACGCACGCACACGACGTCGTCGTCGTCCGTTCGCCCGCCGATGCTACTGGACACGGCGATTTGTGTTCTACTAGTGCTCGTATTTGCGCTTCTCTGTAGACGCGTGTTCTAAGTCCTTAAGCCGGGGCTTGGCCCCCCATTTAGACGCAACACGGTCAGACATTACACATTATTTTTGTCCGTGTTTCTATGTTTCATCTTGTTACAATCTTTTTTTTTTCATGTACAGTACAGTAGACTGGGCCTGGATCCCGGAAGAAGATATTTTACAATTGCGGAACCTCACCGATCGACGGCCTTGTGTCGGAAAGCTAGTGGCGATGCATGATGGGGTCGAGTGCTGTTCGACATGTCAATGTCATGTCTGGTCTTCCTTATTGTATCGCGACGCGACGAAACCCATTTGGAGTTACACGTAAACGGAGCTTATCGCCGTGATTCCTACTGTCCTGTTAAGCTATACCAGTACAGTACAGTACTCTCTTGGAATTGGTCCACAACAGCGCCTGCCATACAGTACTAACTTACATCTGTCGGGTTGCTGTTGTGGAAAATGAAATAGCGCAGGCAATTTATTTTATCGCCGACGCGAGATCACAGAAGCAGACTGCCCCATCCCAAAAACTTAACAAGCAAATTTTCTTTTCAAGAATTTGAATCATGCATACTGGTTTGCGTTTTTACAAATTGTCTTGCTGGTTTTTCGGTGCTCTGGAAACTCCGTATACACTGGCCCACGACCGGTTCTGGGATTTGACATGTGAACAACCTGTTCCGAACCGTGCTGCAAGCGTGCGATCTCACTTTCCTCTCGCTACATCCATACCCCGGACTAATTATGGCCTATTGAGGGATAGTACCAGTCGTTATCATATTTGCTTCCGTTCTGCATCAGCTGCATCCCTGCACAGAAATGTCTGTACGGCGACATGGCTGACGGGTTGGAAAAGAAAAGAAAAGGCCAGCGGTGATAACATATGATTAGAATCTCAGGAACGAGAGAACATAACAGAGGGGGCGTGATAGGAGGCAGAAGCAGAGGGAGAGAGAGAGGTAGGCTTACTACACGCAATACATCCGACAGTACCCCCCCAAACTTCTCCCACAGCAAAAATAAATTACTACTTTTTCTTCTGGTCCCGCACGGTCAACACGAGCAGGTCGTCCTCCTCAAGATTATAGCTCGCGATGGTATTGCGATTCGTGAGCATCTTGTTGTTATACGACAAGATGAGTCGCCCCGCCGAGAGCGCGCTGCCCGTCGTCGCGATGATGCGGTCCCGCAGCGTCGACACGAACAAGTTCAGCGGCAGATCGGGGATCGTCACGATCGTGCCGTCCAACTTCAACTCTGGCATGCTCGCATTCAACGGCAGCTGCACCTGCAGCGAAATCGGGTGCTGCGCCACGTACGTACGTCAGGCTCCCCGCCTAAGAACAACAACAAGTGTTATGCTACGCACCGCGTGCATGTTAATCCAATCTTGTTCTGGATAGTATTGTCCGCCGGGAAGCTTTGCGACGCGCTGACGCTTTGCGGGGGGGACGTCCTCCGCATCGCCTTCCATTTGATCTGCGGGGCGCACCGTGCCCGTAGTATTATTGGCGGAGGGCGGTGCCGTCGGCGCCGCCGCCGGGGTGAATGGAGGGGGGGCGCGCCCAGGAGGGGGCTGGTACCCGAAGGGCTGCGCCGAGTCTAGTCCCTGATAGTGCAGCGGAGGGAGCATGACGGGAGGTGCAGGCGGCGGGTACATTGACGCGGGTTGCGGTCCCGATGATATTGTTGCGGCATTGAACGAGGGGTCTTTCGATACCGCGTCGACGGGTTTGGGAGGGATTGGAAGGGCGGGCTGTGAGGGGGCGAGAGACGGGGGAGCGGCTGAAGGTCCTATGCCTGGGCCAATAGCATTTGCCTCTTGTCTGCAGAGAGAGAGAGAATATCAGTGGGGATAATTTCGGTCAGTAAAGTTGAGACGTACGGTCCCAGACCCTTGGCGCGGTGAATGGCTGCAATCTGTTCGTCGAAATTGACGTTGGTCGAGTACTTGTCGAGTGTGCCGGCCTTCGTCGCAGTGTGACCGTCCCAAACGACCTTTTCCCTCTCCTTCCGTCGCTCGCGCTCTTCCTCCTCTTCCCGCTTCCTCCTCTCCTCGTCTGTCTCCGTGCCGAAGATATCCACGCGAGTTCGTGCAAGATTCTTGAGTGAGGAGACGACATTCGCCCCGCGCTGCAGCTCCGAGGCCTGTGCCTTCCGAGCCTCGAGAGCGTCGCGCTGTGACTTCCAGCGCGGATCAAGAAGTTCGATTCGCATGTGCTCTTGCAGTTCGTTGACCGGGATTTGCTGGCCGCATATGCTACATGTAGCCAGTGCCACCTTACTCTTGGTACCCACTGGCAAAAACACGATTAGAAAACAAAACTCTAGACACCATGGGAAGAAGCACGTACATTTGGGCACGTAGTCAGTTCTGATTTTCATTGGCGCACCGGCCTCCAACGAGCTGGCTTGTACAGCCTTCGCACGTTCCACTTCCTTCCGTTTCTCTTCGTCCTCTTTTCTCTTCCGTTCCAACTCTGCGTCTTCGTCGTCACTCTCCTCCATCATCACATCGTCGTCCGCTATCTCAGCGCCAGCTCCACCAGCGCTGCTAACTGCGGCGGCAGCCTCAGCCTCAGCCGCCGCCTGGCGTGCTCGGTGCGCCTCCACATCCTCCGCGGTTGTCTCCATCACCATCGCAGCCATACGCTTCTGTGCCAGAGTCATGTTTTCCACTTCCTGCACGCTCATAGGCGGCGGCAATTCGGCCGGGGCATCAGCGGCCGTGAATTCGATCGTTTGCACTATGGCATAGTCATGCCAGTCGATCTCTGCAAATGCGACTGCACGCGAATTAGCAGACGTCAGTTCCCCGCTTTTTTGTTCGCAGATTTCAGTAGTACCACGTACTTCGCTCGGCCTCGCGGTCATCCTCACGTTTCTTCTCTTGTTCGCGTCTTGTACGCTCCCATTTTGCATGTGACTGTGCTTCTGCGAGCATTTTCCACTTTGCACCAGCCTCGGACCGCTCCTTCAGCTTTTCCAGCATCTCTGGGGTAGGCATGAGGACCTTGGTGTATTGCTCGATGAGTCGGTTGAAGTACCCGAAGAGTGAGTGCGTTGGCTTGAGAAAGTCGAATTGGTAGTTCCGACCCTCTTTTACTGAGAGGCTGGACAGGAACGAGTGACCTTGTCTGGCCGTGAATAGTGCGGTCAGCTTCATGATATCACTGAAAATGCACTCGTCAGCCTGGGAAGGGTAAACATATAATCGAGAGCGAACAGGTCGACCGCGCTGATGTTTGGCATCTCCAATATAAACTCAGTTGGTGGTGGTGGTTTTCCATAGTCCTCCGAGACGGTTCCCTCCCCAGTTTCTCCAACTTTAGCATCCGCATCCGTCGGTTCCCCTTCCAGGACCTCTCCTCTCATCGCTTGTTCCAACCGGTGTCTGTAATAAGCATGATAAGGGTCGGCCGGGTTGAGGAACGAGAACGCGGGGTCCGTACGCCGGCTCTCGCGCAGTTTTACCTCGAACTGGAGCGGATCCGACGAGCGGTTCATATGCACAATCGTGCGATTAATGGTGGCTATGAATGGGATACGCGACACGCATGCTCAGGTGAGGTCATGAAGGACCGAAAGTGGACGACAAAGACGTACACTTCACATCCGGGGGAGGAAGGATTAGACCGGTGGTGAACTTGAGTGTCCCAGAGGGTGCGTCACCATTAACAAGTCCATTGCTCTCGGCGCCAGCACCATTAAGAGGGGGAGGTGTTGATGATGAGGTATAGTTGGTGACCGTCATGGTGCCGTTCATCGTGGTCGTTGGAAGACCTGAGGCCGTGGGAATTTTTTAGTTGGCACCCATCCAAATCGAATTCGCGACACGAGACAAGCAAAGCAGAGACATGTTCGGTGCATTCAGACCAACTGCAGCCGTCAACGGTGGTCTTTTATGGTGCGTTCGTCTGTCTAAAGTTCTTATCTTCTTCTGAAATTCGCAATTGTAGGAAGGTGCCATGGCGGTTGTCTGTGACACGAAAAGCTAACGTCCGAGACCGTCTCAAGAAGGTTGACGCCGTTATCGAGGCCGTCAGAGCCAGTGGTGTTCAGTGCTCAGCATTGGTGTGTTCTCTTCCAACAATCTCCTTCTAATATCTAAAACCTGTGAAAAGACCGGTGCGCTTGCCTTACCCAAGGAGCATGAGATGGATCCCAAAGACAAATACACCGTCTTCTCCCCTCACCACAGAGGATATCGCAAGGGTGTCCACAAGGTGCCGAAATGGACTCGCGTATGTTCTTTATCCCTCGCACGACCAAAATGATGACCTTTCACCTTGCTCGCAGATTACACAGAGAACAAATCCGAAAGGCTTTTAGACTACGTCTACGTATTATGTCACCGGCTACAATCATTATAACTGGTCATCATAGACATTGGACGAGCACTAGAAGAGCACAATGTGTGTCTTCCCAGCTTTTATGCGCTCCATTACTTGAGGCGCACCCAGTACTGTCCTGAAGACTTCATCTCGCGTCTCAGGAATGTCCAACAAGCTTAATGTCTTCGCGTCACGATGACTTACATCGAGCACGATATGCGTGAGAGCTGACACCAAGAGTGCATCTAGTGTGTTTTTAGTTACCGTTGGCAACTTAGGATGTGAAGTACTCGCCTGTTTCGCAAAGCAACTTGCCTACCCTACTAGGCGTACCGACCGCCGAGGTAATCTTGGTGCTCTTGAGATACTTGATGTGCTCGTCAAGTTTACAGTGCTTGGCAAAGAGCTTCGCGACACCAGCGCTCTTCTCACCTTGCAGCGTTTTGTTCTTGAGGGCACGGGCCACGTCCGTTGCACGCAAGGCTGCCCCTGTTAGAAAGAGCAGTGTGGGCGCTCCAAACGATTTGGGTCTCTGCAGTAACCGAGTGTGAAGAGTGGGTACCGCTGTCGTTTGAGAGGATTACTGAAACTCAAACAAAACAAGGAGAGTAGTACATACCTTGAGTAATAAAACCCGCCAGTGTGTCCAAACTCCTCGATCCCGTCCATGTAGTCGTGTCCACTATATACTCCTCTGTCTGACGACATCAACGTTAAGATGTCTTCTGGAAGAACCCCCCTGCAGCACGTGCCTTGGATTTGTCTGTCCTGAAGCTCTAATGCAGATATTTTTGTAAAAGATTTGGCTTGTATAGCGGATAGGTACTCGGACATCACAGCGGGGGTCCGCGACGCCACAGACGACTGGTCACCTGGTTCAGTAGCCTCGTTAAGCTTTCGCATCTGTTTCAAAGGAGAAGAGTGTCAGGAACAGTGAATGGCAGAGCGAGGTCATGTTTAGGGTGGGGAGAGGAGAGACGTTCCTTTGCTTTGCGCTCTTTCTCTTTCTCTTTACGTTTTCGCTTCTTCTCGAGGAGTCGTTCTTTGGACAGGTCTACTTCGTCCTCGTCAGCGCTGAGTAGCTTGCCAATGTCATCGTTATCTCCGACGAGAGATGCGAAACCTTCATCTTCGGAGAGAGCGACTGTTTCATCTGGCATGAAATCATCATCGAGGTCGTCTCCCCTGTGGTGTGCCATTGGAACCGATGAAACCAAGCTCAGCCGGGACAAGCCGATCTTGGGAGCCTCGCCAGCCCTGCTTCGCTCTAACTATACCGCGCACTCGTTTGCTATCCTAACTCGATGTTATAATCTTGGTCCGACTCTCAGCGGCCAATATCTCTTTCTCCCACGTCTTGCGACACCGCTTCCCGCCTGCTGCCACGCCACTATTAACTTACAATGACTCATGTTACCCCTCCATTCTCCATTCAACGGCCAAATACCATGTCACTCGGGAACAGAGTCCCCGCAACATACAGCCAGCGCCCGGTGGCGATGGCAGTTCCTCAACCATATGACTACTTTTTGGTATTGGACGTGGAAGCAACATGCTTTCCAGGTACTGGCTTCCACTGGCCGAATGAGATCATTGTACGCTATCACGCGCGAGGCGTTCTTATCGACTCAATCGACTACAGGAATGGCCCGTTTGTCTCCTCAAATGGGTAGACAAAAGAAGTGACGGCATGGCTTGCACCTTGCAAAAGGTCGCAGAATTTCGCAGCTTTGTCAAACCGACGTGGCGTCCCAAGCTATCCCCCTTCTGTACCTCTCTCACCGGCATAACGCAAGTCAGTGTGTTCTCCCACTCCATCATTACACATCTAGACTCTTCGGTGTCTCCTGTCCGTGTCTTTTTAGGAACAGGTTGACAGCGCGCCTGATTTTCGTGATGTCGAGCGAAGGTTCTCGGCTTTCCTCGTGCAGCACGGCCTGATTCATTCTGAGACCGGCGATCGTCTCGCCCATTTTTGCTGGTGTACTGATGGTCCGTTTGACATCCGGGACTTTGTCGTTAAACAATGCTTCATTTCTAATGTCAGTCCAGTGCCTGAAAAGTCATAGACCCGCCCACGAGTGACATTATCATTTCCCTCACTGTTGTAGATTTCTATGCCTCTGTGGCTCAGGGGAGACGTTATCGACGTTCGTAAGATTGTGAGCGCGTGGTCCGAGTTCAGTCGCGTCCATGGGTTAAAGGTACGTTTCCACAAAAGTCCACGGCTCCTATGTTACCCTCATGTCGGGTCCCTACTATCTAGCCTACTCTGCCACGCCGCATGACACCAAATATCGAGAATCAGTTACGGTTCCTCGATCTTGCGCCGTTCGAGGGAAGGCAACACAGTGGAATCGATGTGAGTTTTTCCTTTGACCGGCAGTGGGGTACGATCCCCAACCTCTCCTTCTTTTCAGGATTCACGCAATATCGCTCGGATCATCATCGAACTCGCTCGCAGAGGAGTTCGTCTCGTGCCGAACACACCCATCCGGCCCGACAGGCGCTGGCCGTGGATGGGGAAGTCTGGTCAAGTTCTCGAGCAGTACTGTTTGACGCCGCATTATTAGTTTCGCACGGATTCTCCCCTCGGGTGGCGTTGTCGTTGAATGAAGCGTTTACCACGGATCATTGGGTGGAGGGGCATTCGTTATTATGGCATTTTTACTTGGCACTCCGCTGTGTGTCTCTGCTCTGTTTGTCCCTGTCACGTTCTTCGTGTATGTTCCTCGCATGTAATCCCCCCTCTGCTTTTTTTTTTTGCGCTAAAATATGATCAGAGTTAATGATTAGCGATCTTAAGATTAAAAGGGTGTTGGCAGTGGTGGCAGCTTCTCCCCGGCTCCGTGGATGGGTTCTCAGTGGGTTCTCTCACGACGTTCACGGCCCGGACTTGGTGTGATTTAAGCCGGTGAGCAAGAATCTCACGGGCCCGAGCCCCAGACATCATCGTGGCCAAATCAGGACGACAATCTCGCAGGGCGCGTCGCGCCCACGCACATACAGCACCCGTCCAATCCTGTAAATAACTATTCATTGAAATTAGGTCTAATGTCATTGGTTTGTACTACACGCGGGCTCAGCCGTTGAGAATGTAAATTTGCCGTTGGGAATTGTAACATTACGAAAGAAGAGAGAGAGAAAAAAATACCGGCTACCCCAGCGACCCGCAGCGGTGAGGAAGCAATATAGTCCGACCCGGCAAAAACACAATAAAAGTACACTCTAACCAAAGGATCCAAAGGAAAGGGAGAGGGGGCGTTGCGTGTGTATGTGAAAGCCTGCTCCGCCGCGAGCCGCGGAGCTCCGGCTTGGTCAACAACCGTCTAAAAGTACGACCATGAAGAGGCATCTTGGAGATGTGGGAATGCCCCCACTGCGCATAAGCAAAGGAATGCCGGCGCTGAGCTGTGCTCACTGCAAAAAGGACGGTCGTCAAGCGGCAGAAAAAGAGCGACGCGGCATGATGGGCACTCACGAAATCCCACAGGGTGCCAAATGCGGGGATGCCAGCTTCTTTGCAGCCCTGCATGATCTCCGAATTGCCGATGTAATTCGACGTGATGAAGACCACTACGGACGCGAGTCAGCGGGGCCGTTACACAAATAGTTGCTCCGCAGTAGACTGCGTTACCTTCAGCATCCCAGGCACTGTACGCTTCTTTCAGAATCTTCATCGAGTCCGGACGCCCACCCCTGAGCTTGCTGTCCCACAAGAGGAGACGCTCGGGGCCGATGTGGCGGTGAATGAGACCGCTTATCGTGGGGCCAAATGTTTTTTCCTGATCCGAGCCTAGATGCGGGGAGAAAACACCGTGAGCGTTGACGTCCTCGTCACTACAATCAGCTGCTGGACGCTTACCAATCCAGATCAAGTACCTATGCCCGAATAATCAGCACCGGTACAGGAGATGAGTGTGTGAACCCGTAGGTAGCTCACCAATGGGGTGATTGCAAGCAGGTGGATAGTGCAGCGCCGATGCCGGTACCCGTGCATATCCGAATACCACGTTTGTATAGTGTGGAAGTATTGGAGACACCAGCAAACTGGAAATCCGTTACGGAACCGTCCGTGTGACTCGGTGGAGGGTAGGCTCACCTTCAGTTCCCGTGTCCAGAGTGTCCGAGGTGGGTCGTTCACGAGGCTCTTGGTGAAGTCACCTGCCAGGCCGACCGTGAGAATTGTGTGAAAGACCACAAGATTATGAGCTACCTTGTACACCGCAGATCATATAGTGATACTTGGAATGAGTTCCCTCACTACAGGAAATGATTAGTGTGAGAAAATGACTGATGGCAAAAGGAGCTCCTCACGAAATGATTCCAAATGCATGATACTCCATGATGGACGTGCGGCTAATACGCCCGAGGAGTCCTTGCTGCATTCCACGCTGAAAGCGGACGATAGCAACCTTGGGCGACGGCTGCAATCATGGCGCTTAGACATCCGAATTGATCAAGGCACGAAAGACTCACGAGTTCGATATCCACAGGGACCTCGCGGACGCACACCCAGGGAATGAGAACACTGGACAACGCGGGTGAGTATTCCTGCCATAGAGGGGAAAAATCTTATACGTACAACGTCGTCATCCCCGTCACGAACCAGAAGTCTTGTTGGCGGAGAATGTGCTCCCCACTCAGATTCCATGTCCGAGTTTCCAGATTATACGAGTCACCAAGTATGGTGAAGACCCCTGAAATGCGGCCGTAATTAGCACCTTGAAACTGTGGCCGATAAGGATTTCCTCTCACAGGTAAGAACGATGCCCACCCATCCGACGAAACGGTGGTGGCGCTCGAAGACACTGATGGATCATTTAGCCGACTTTGCCGCGGGCGGCGAAACACGACTCACTTGTGATGTGTGTTTCTCACCCAAGGGAATGCGCTTATGGCACTGACGATGACAGCAATGTTCGTTACCGCACCAATGACGAGAATCGAATCATGGTTGGCAGCATGGTGTCGGAAATTGTTCGTAACCTTCAGGATGAGCCAGCCGACACCGGAGAGCGCACAACCACTGTGAATTCCTCCTAGATGCTGCAAACATAGTCGTAAATTACTCACATGCGTCAAGGCGAAAAGAGTTCATACCTGAAGAACAGATGTGCAACCTAGCCTCCACCATAACGGCGCCCACTGATAAATGATAAGCACTCAAACACATAGCGGCTGAACTAATGCGATGATTACCTTAGCGAAGCAGGTGTTCACAAACAAATACAAGAAACGGCCAAAGAGTTCGTTACGCATGAGGATGGCGAAGTTCAGATTTCCCAAGGCCATCGCGCCGGTATACTTCTCGGCGTACGGGAAGTGCCCAGACGCTGCCAGGCCGATCCCAATCATATTGAATGTGAACACAAACGTGAAAAGTTTCCTAGCGCATAGGCTCAGAAACACGAAATGAAAAGCTAGACATCGACACACACCTGTATGTGTTGAACCATAACTGCCAGAGGATCCATTTAGAGACCTTCTTCTTAGGTGGCTTTGGCGCGGGGGGTTTCGTGATGGAGGAAACCTCTTTGGAAACGACGACAATAGTATCAACTTGAACCTTCTGAGCGTCGACCGTCTTCTCGTTGTTCAGCGCTAGAGTGGCAACACTTGATTGACCCGTGTGTTCGATGGTACCCATTTCTGCGGCATCGTAGGCTGGGGCAATGGATTCAGGAGCTGATGCTGATGGCATGTTACGAGGGAGATTAGGGGAGGGGTGATGCGGGACCGCAGAACCAGCTGTAAAGGGGAGTATGTCTTAAGATTGTATATCTGTCCGAGCCCTTCTTATGGAGTACCGGACTCGTCGTGGACCAGCGTACAGCATGGGATGTTTGTCACATTCCTAGTCGATAACCGAATTAGGAGGGTAGTACCGGGCCCATGGCCAGGGAATGCAAACGGCAGTATAGTTAGATAATCAAGTTGAGATCAATCGGATCCGGTAAATCGCGCTCTTGACCGAACCGATACGAGCGTGTGAACGGCACAGCACATCTAGATGTTACTTTGACATCCGGTCTGCCAGTCGTAATCCATCTACTACGCAATCAGGTAGCACAGATTTCGCACCAGTTTGCCCAGGCACCGGCGGAATGAAGTTACCGACTGGCCTCGTAAACCGTACTTCTCATGTCCGTGAGAAGAATCTTGTAGACGTCCCCCGCGGTAACCCGCAGTAAAGGATTGCCAAAGGGACTACCTAGAGTTTAAAAGAGGTCGAATCAAAACGATGTATTCTTACCACCTTCCACCTTCGTACGAGAACAAGAACATCGCTGCCGGAAGTACAGCCATAGGAGCATCGCCAAAGGTCCGGCAGTCGAAACTTGCACAATCGAATGGGATTCCACGCTGGTCAGGCACAGCCGGAGAGCCGCCGGAGAGAGCAAGACCGTCTGCGAATGATGAAAAGCCCCAAAGCGTCAAGAATGTGACACGAAGTCCAGGTCAGCATGGAGAGCATAGCCACGAGCACAAGGTACGAAAAAAAAAACTGAGTGCTGTGCGATGGGCGTTCGTCCGCCGCGTCGCACAGAAGACATCGTCGGCAGACACAACGGTGCGAAGGACGTACTTCTTTGGTATATCCGCTCTTCCGCACGTTGGATTCTCCCCCGGTGCTCCAGGAGAAACAAGAAGGTCGGCTGCGCTACGAATAACGCCGCGGTAATTCCGGCCCGTTAGTTTCGAAACACGAAACAACATGCATCATTGACGAGTCATCGATTCATTGACGATGCGCATGGATAGGAACGAGCGACGATCGACGGAGTGAGGTGAGTGTGTCAGTAGGCGATGAGCTCAGGCTGGTGGCGCCTCCGGGTCATTACTCAGTGCACACTAACCGTAATCTGACGTACCACCGGCCTCGGCTCGGCACGGTGGGCGCTGCCGCCGCTCCGCTCTGCTGCAGGCCCGGGGCCATTGTCTCCTTGATTGTCTCTAACATTGACAATACTGTAGTTCAACTGTTCTCGACAATCATACCGGTTGTCAGTGGCGTGGCCTTACTACGATAACGTCGCACCCACCCTTCTTTTTTCATCCGCCAGTTGTCATTCGACTGTCCTTCAGCCCCATAAGTCTTTTAACACACTTGGCGGGCTGGGCACC
>QFDV01000124.1:50757-66941 GCA_003315845.1 Lactarius trivialis
AGGGTGCCACTGGTATGTACAGAAACGCCCCTGGGCTATGTTAGTTTTGCTACACATAGGGGGTCGGTCAGGTGACTCAAGCTACTGTTACTCCATTACGGCACTCACCGGTTCACGGTATGTGCGAGTCCCGAAGTCTCGGAGCTGCTTTAATTGCTGAGATGTCGTCTCCTTGAACATGGCCATCTCAGTACTACTCTTGACGATGGCGCGAACGGTCTCTTCTTGTAAGCGCGCGATTTTCTGCATTTGTTCCCGGTATCTAATTGGTAGAAAAATCGGCGGACGGAAAGTGGTCCTGAATTTGGTACGTACGCGATCTGCAGGGTCTGCAACTGAGACTCCACACCAGCACCAGCAGAGAGTGCCGCTGTCCGAGCCAGCGTAAGATTCCGCTCTAATCGTTTGATTTCGGCGTTGGTAACGAGGGCTACCCGTTGTGCAGTCTAAACAGCGTAAAAGGTGCCGGGTGAGATGAGGCCAAAAGGAAGCGGACGATCTTACCTCTCGGAGATTTTCAGCTTGTTCGTCCTGGTCCCTCACCGTCTTTTCTGTCTCGTTAATCTCGTCTTCCAATTTCTCGCATTGCGAAATCAATTCATCGAATTCATGGTCCATTTCTATCCTCCTATTGTCGACAGCTCGGCGCTCGTCCCGTTTGGCCTCCAGGATATCGTTTAGTGTTGGTCTTATGACGTGGCGGATGTCTAGGCCTATTAATAGGTTTTCCGGCTGCATCGCAGCAGTGTTCAGCACCATCCGAAGGTCGATATCTTGGAATGGCTCGGGAAGCGGAGGGAACAGCCCCAAACCCGAGAGGAGCGTCGTGTATGCGTCGACTGCTTCCTCGGCAACAGCACCATTGTTGGCGACCGCTACCTCGAGTGAGTGGACGTCTTTCTGGGTTTCAGTGATTTTGGCCCTCAGCTCGTCTGAACTTTGAGCGAGTTGTTCGTGTTCCGTGTTCATGCGGACGACTTCATCCTGCGATATATTCTGCCCCTTGACAACCTTGGTGAGCCGTTCCTGCTCTGCTTCCAGCTGCTCAAGGTTCGATGCTGACCGACGGTCAGAGAACGTGCACTCCAGTAAGAGTGCTCTCACTCACACTGCTGTGTAATGTCGGTCTTGAGATTCGCGACGTGACCGATAAGCGTTTTCTTCCTCGCTTCCCAGTGATGTGCACACTCTTGGAACTTCTCAAAGTCCCGCTTCATGAGCTGGTTTTCGGATAGAAGTTTATCGATTGGCGCCTTACAGAATGTCAACCGATAGCCTTTGATATCGCGTACATCGCGTACGTACCGGCAAGGACTGTATTTTGTCATACTTGGCCTTGACTTTCGTAAGCTCTACCTTCAGTTCTTCAAGTTCAGCCTCAATCTGCTCGTCCTTCTTGGCTATGGCATTTTAATAGAAACCCTAGGTCTATGTGAGCTAGAAGCTCACCATATCGCTCTTCCAATTTTAGTTGTTGATCGATGAAGTTGTCGGACCCCTTGGAAAAGAGATCGTATGCTTCCGTGAAAAAGTCGAAGGCGAGAGCGGAGTGATGATCAGGATGATCGAAATTCTCGGGAATGATGTCGGAATATTGTAGTGTAGAGTGCTCGCTGTTCATGTAGGCCAGTCTTCCCTGCATGGGTAATGAAGAAACCGTTGGAATGAGATAGACCACAACGCACCTTGGACATGCATGCAAGCCAATGCAGGACACCCAACAATGCAGGCCATGAGTGCATGCTCGCTGGAGCGGCGAGCCACTTGGGGTCCACTTGTCCGACGAAAGGGTATTGAGCGCACTTCAACGCCGAAACGAACTCTTCTTCAAAACGCACTTGAGGATCGAACGAGTAGGCTGGATCAAGCAAGGAAAGCAAGAACTGGAATACGCTGCGATAATCCTTCCCAGTCATGTTCGTCAGGGCCTGCATTGATATGTCGTACTCTGCGCATGCGAGCCAGCTGACTATATCTTGGCGCATCTTAGTTTGGTACTGACGATCGCGGAGAGGGCGAGTGTCTTTGAAGAACCCAACCTGCGCGGCGGCTGGTTGAGGCGCGGCCACCCCGCTTCCCCATAGCGATCCTCTACGCGTGCTCCTGTCATCAGTTGTGAGCAACCTACGCATAGAAGGAGGGCGGGCAAAACCGTACGATTTTAATGGCGTCTGACCATTTTTCGAGGCACTCGCGAGAAATGGGTCCAAATTCTGTGACCTGTTTAGAGATGGCGTAGGGTGGGTAGAATGGGCGCCACGGGAAGCTGGCCCAGCAACAGAGAGTCGCTTATTCTGCGTAAGATTCAAGGTATGATTCTTCACAGCAGACGGAGGCATAGCCATTGGGATCCCTGATCTTCCGCTCTCCTGAGGGGTGGGGAGCATAGATCTCATCATTGGTTGTAAGGGGTGTAATTGACACTTGTGACGGTTTTGCTAGCCTGCTGCTGCGTAGACCTTGGCGTGGACGCGTTCAACGACCGAGACACGATCACGTGATACGATGCGGGGCTTTTCGGAAAAACAGACGTCTACTGATAGAAAAACCCAACTCTCCACCCAGCGCAGCGTTACAGTACTGTAAGCTGAACTCCGGAGGCGGATGGATGCGGGGGCAGGTATGTTGGTATTTTGGTGTGGCTACTTGGGCGTATGTACATGTCGGATTTTTACATACCAAACCACAAACATGAACAGCGCTCTTGACAGCGCTCGGCATGCCTCATGCATCATGCGTCATTTTCCTACAGTACTAAGTTCCAACATACACTTTTATGCCGAGATCAAGCTATAACATACAGTTTATCATATGCACCGCTTTACTTCATTCCGGCGAGCTCGCTCTCATACAGTCGTCATCTAGCTCCTTCATTTGTTTACTGGCGGAGGAGCCGACGTCTCAGAATGGGTTCTGGATGTGCATACATTGGTTGGTGATACTGTACAGTAGTTTTGGTAGATCAGGCTGTAGTACCGTCGGCTCCTTCCCGGACCGGGCGCGTCTTGAGCATGATTGCACTGCGCTTCCAAGGCAGCCTTCATCCACTATTTGTTTCTACACATGTCTGTCCTATCTAAACTTCCACAGAAGTTTTCTTCCCCGTTTGCGTTGCTTGGTGATGAAGCAAAGCTCACCTTCCGCAGTCAACCGAGTGGAATCGCGAAATTGGCGTCGTCTCGTGTGCGTTTGTTTCGGTGCATCAACGGGAAGGACGGATCTAAATGAGATTGAATCATGCAGAATATAGGAGAGAGTGACATTTACTGGGATCAGGTACGTGTAGTACATCCGCATGCCGCCGGGACGCTCGTTAATGACTCACAGTATACCGTTCTTTTCGATTCGGCTTCCGACGTATTCTCGCTCATTTCACCTCAAGATAGTGAGTCGCGGACTGCTTTGCGCTGCTTCGTACTCACCACATCCAAAGTTCGTCGGGCACTGGTTGAAGCACCAGAGAACGTCGCGACCCTCATCCGCGTCATAATTTCTCGCCTTTTTAATCTTGTCTCCGACCATACGTTTCCTTCTGTTCCAACAACATATGTCACTTCTTTTGCCTCCTCTCTCCTCAAAGGCGGGACAACCGAGCGCAATACCACCAAGGAAGTCCTGAATTGTCTACGGGTCCTACAGCGCGTCCTTCCTGTCATCTTTGAATTGGAGAGTGAACCTAGCGTATTCGAAAAAGAGGTCTTATGGAAGAAGGATGTCGTCGATGGCCAGAACCCCAGCGAACTGACCGAACAAACTCCTCAGTTTGTCATCGAGGATGACGACGACGATGGAGAGGGTGGGTCACCTACGGCCGACCTCTTGGCCAAGCCCCCTCAGACGCACACTACGGCTCTTCCTTCCCTCGCGGAAAAGCTCTTTAGCTGTTTGATAGATCTTCTATTCTGTTGCGGCTTCACTCTCCCCTCCAAGCTACAGGTGGATCATTACAAAATTAATTATGCTATTTGGTGAGTACTAGCAGTCCGTCATGCGGACGCTGTTTTCACGATTTGCATAGGGAGAAGGGTGTGGGTTCAACTGTCGATCTTGGTCCCACTCAAGCATATGACAACAATAAGACTGAAGTCCTTCGCCTTTTACTTGTCCTTCTCTCCCGTCAGATATATACGCCACCATCGTCCTTATTCACAACCCCTTCCTTGTACACCCTTCATTTCGTTCAGCACACTCAGCGACGAGACGTGCTGACTATCTTGTGCTCTTTGCTGAATACGGCTATGAACTCATCGCAGTCGTCAAGCGCCACAGTCATCGGAGGCGTTGCGGGTCGACTTCCGTACAACCACCTTGTATTCAAAGGCGAGGACCCAAGAGTAAACCTTGTCAGCCTCTGCTTCCAAGTTCTTTGCGCCCTCTTGAACTTTCAAGGGGGAAGTGCTAGGGATATTCCCATCGGCTCTGATGAGCCTCAAGCATATGCGCCCGCGCTGAAGACAAACGCATTCAGATATTTTCTGGCGAAGGTGGTGCGTCGAACATCTGATCGCTTTCTGGGCAGAGCTTAGCCCATACCCGCAGCATCGGACCCCGGACTTCGCATTCATCATCGACGGTGTTCTTGGAATATTGGAGCAACAAATGGCGTCTATCAACAACATGCTTCCAGGATCTCGGAGATCTGTCCCATATGTAGTGGAAACGAGTAAGGACTGCGGATTTTTGCTCAGTGCGATCGCGGTCTCATAGCGACTTAGTCATTCTATTCTGGAAAATGATCGAATTGAACAAGGTATGAGTCATTTTGCTAATGTTGACACGAGGAGCTCAGCGCTGTTCCTGTAGAAATTCCGGTCGTACCTCCTAGAACAAGACAAGTCGATGGATGTCTTGGCGTATCTTCTATGCTACTTCCTCGAGATTAAGGATAAACCTGGTAATGACCTTAGCAGAAACGTCTCCGTGTGCTGACACAAATGTGACAGAACAACACGGCCTCTGCCGAGCGTTGTCCTACATCATCCAAACACTCTCTGCTGAACACGCTTTTGGTCTACGACTCACCTTCCCGATCAAGTCGGCGCATGTCCCTGCGAAATGGAGCGTCGGTGGCGCTGCTGCAGATTTTATGATCAACGTAACGTCCATCACTAAGTATCACGGAGTTGTTGGTTGTGACAGCTCGTACAGGCTGTCTACTTGATTATTGCAACAACCTCTGGCTCTCTCAGCTCGATGTATCCCGCGCTGGTCATGGCACTTTCCAACTCGGCGCCTTATTTCAAATCCCTCAATGTCAACTCTGCAACTCGCCTGGTCCAGCTTTTCAGCTCGTTTTCGAGCCCCTCGTTCCTACTAGCAGACGAGGGCCATCCGAGGCTTTTGTTCTTCATGTGAGTCACAAACAGACCTTCGGGACGATGTCATACGAATCGCGACTTTAGGTTGGAAATATTCAACTCAATCATCGTGCACCATCCTTCCGAGAACCCTAACGCTATCTATGCTTTGTTGAGGGCACATAGGACCTTTGAGGACCTGGGCACGTTTACGCTGGCGAGTGGCTTGCGCGACGTGCGGCGAATTCAACGAGCAAAGGAAGAGCAGTCTCGTGCGGCGGATACCAAGGGTAAGAGCCGAGCGGCGCAAGAAGTGTACGACCAACCGCACGAGGAGAAACAGAGGATGCTCGACCGGGAGAACTCTCTTGGAATCTCGAGTAGGGAACAGTCCGCTGACAGCCTGACGGAAGTTCGCGTGGTACCTCGAGATATTTCCCCGCAGGAAGAGATCGCTTCGCCGCAACCGTTCGCGTCCCCTACCATAGAGCAGACAACACCACTCTCCGGCTTCCCATCCGCGGTGTCGGAGAAAGTGAGAGGCAAGAGGCCGGAACGGCGGTCCTTGTCGTTGGACACGGACAACAGTTTAGACCGTGTGACTGCTACTGCTGTTGGGCGGAATGGATTCGTACCAACACAAGAGTGGGTAAGAACAATTTCCCATTGCGTGGTTAATGTATAGCTGTTGACCATCACGATCGCAGGTGACGTCATGGCAGCAAGGGTCTGTCGAGCTCTTCTTGACTACCAGTTTTTAACTCACGATTCGCAGACTCCCTCTCGACCCGGTGATGCTGATGATCTCCGAGTTGACGCCCAAGATTCAAGATCTTCAGGCATCGCACAAGCCGAATTCTACTCCTGCGATTCTCGACTATCTGGGTCACATTTCCCTGAAGCAGATCCTCCCAACCCCACCGCCTCTAAACCCGCGGAGGTTCATTGTCAGCTGCCATACCTCCCTCCTCGAAGATATTGTAACTGACCCGATCTTTAGTGGAGCGAGTCGTCGCTCGTTTGGCTTTCATCATTGATATGGGGCGAGATCTACGTGCGCGGTATGACCCCGCTTGGGATCTGGAACTCAACTAGCGTTCGACTGTTCTACGTGAAGCACGCACAAAGCAATCAGCGTCAGCTTACAGAGGCGGTATCCAGTGTGGTCGGGGGATTTTTAAGGCGGGGGAGTACAGAGCCGTCACAGCTATCGAGGCAACGCTCGGATCGTTCGTGAGGCTTGAAGGCAATGGTTATTTATTGGTGGCCTCTTTATAAATTTTCGTGCTGCTCTTCGCTACGTGGACTAAAATTGTATTACACTCCCGGATGGCAATCTATTTGGCAGTCCCCTAAAGCGTGTACTCTTGTCTTTCTCAGTTGTTCCAAGTCAACGCCACGGATGTCATATACGAAGAGAGCACGGTGGATGGCCTTCATTCACGTGTCAGACTTCCAGGTGTGGTGATTGATCCTATATCAACCATCGTCAGCACCTTCGAGGAACGATGGCGGTTCTCGTCTACTGTGTTGCACGGTGGGTGTACGCTGTTCCCGTAGTGTGGCTGAGCGTGAGCTCTCGGCATAAGACCCTTGCCTAGTATTTGACCTGCTTTGTGAGAGGAGCGAGTGGATGGCAACCAAAGGGCATGAACGCACCGACTAACGCCCGGTATTCTGATGACCTTTTTTGGCTTTTTTGGCTTTTTAGGACTACTATGCTCTTGTTCATTCTCCTGTCGGGCCACCTGTTCTTCAATCTCGGCCATCCAACCCTGATAAAGCTGCCCTGGTGCTGCCATGCGCAGGCGCTCATCCATCTTTTCCTTGACAGCTTCGGAGCGTTCGAAGGTCAGTCTATCGTGCATCGGTGTTGAGGCCAATGCCGTTATATTTATTGATTGCGACTCTGCGGCCTTCCGGAGACGCTGGTTCTTGAGCGCGTCGTTCCAGCTATCGACAAGGGTAGAGTCGTCGTCGAAATCGCGCATCCAGGTCGTGTTGGTGCCATCTGGACGACTCCAGTTCCTCCATCGGACCTTTGGAAAAGTCATTTTTCAATGAATAAGATGAATGAAGTGTGAGAGCTTGCCTCATAGCTGTAGTGAATTGAGAGTATGCCACTTGGTACCGTATGCCGAGTCCGTACCTCGAGATACCAAAAACGTCAACGTCTTCGCCTACTACACCATACACTGGCCATTCATCCTCGCCATCGTCTGCTTCTGGCGGGCTCGGAGAGCGGCAAATCATCTTCGACTGGGGAGGCATGTCGGGGGCAGTAGCGGACCGGCGTCTTCCGGACTTGGTTCATGACTGATACCCTTCTGTCTTCTATACCCGGAATATCACCTAGCCGACAATTGGCTTTGAAAAAAGGTGTGTTTTCTTTCCCTTCTGCAGAGTTACAACTGATATCTTCACAGGCGGCCTTGTCACCGTCTCTGACGTGCTCTTCTTACTGGTCTCTGACGTTTCTCGAAGATGTAGATTAGCACCGCAAGCCGTGCAGGAGATTTTTGATGCCATCACTCACGCTGTCGATCACCCACCTAGACTCCTCAGAGATGTCATACGCGATGGCAGCGAAACCATCACTACCGGCGATGCTCTTCTCGATAAAATGCTCGGGGGCGGGATTAGGGTCGGCATGATATGGGAACTTGTAGGAGAAGGGCGAGTCTTCGCCTATGTATCATTTGGGATTCGCCCTGAATAACGTTGGGAATGCAGCTCTTCCGGGAAGACACAGTTGGCACTTCAACTCTCACTTCTCGTGCAGCTCCCTGTCACTCAAGGCGGCCTCAACGGCTCAGCGTGCTATCTCACCACTTCTACCGGTCTACCCACACCCCGCTTAATGGAGCTTCTCCACGAGCATCCCCTTCTGGCCGGCTCGCACTGCAATCTCGACAACATCCAGACGAGCGTGACCAAGTCAGTGGACTCGCTCTTATATGTGCTTTCCGAGGTCCTCCCCGCGCTAATGGACGCCGCCAACGCGCGATCGAAGCCGCTCAAGCTGCTCGTCATCGACTCGCTCGCCGAGCTCCTTCTCGAAGACAAAGTCTCCACCGCGACGCTCGCCGACCGCTCACGCAACCTCTCCGCCATCGCAGCGCAGCTACACGCCCTCGCATCGACGCGCCAGCTCGCCGTGCTCGCCATCAACCGCGTAACGGACGTCTGGGACCGCCGCCCCGACGCGGATCCCGGCCTTCCAGGCGAGCTGATATACGCGGAACACGCGCGGATATTCGGGCGCGCAGAGGGCGCGTCCAAGAGCGCTGCGCTCGGCCTCGTCTGGGCGAATCAGATAAACGCGCGTGTCATGCTCGCGCGCACCGTGCGGCGCCACGCGTTGCCTGTGGAGAGGAGCCGCGATCGCAAGCGTATGCGGGCGGAGGGCGGCGTTGCTGTCGTGCGTGCTGATGACGTCGTTGTGCGCCGCTTGAGCGTCGTGTTTGGTGCCGTGTGTGCCCCCGCCGAGGTCGATTTTATCATCACGTTTAGAGGAGTGGAAATGTGTGCGGACGAAGCGGAATCGGGCGGCGCGACTGGGCCTACGGCCCTCTCGACGGCGGCGCTCGCGCTCGCGACGAACATCGCCCACCCGCCTTTGGCGGAGGTTTCCCCTCTGGATGTCGGCTCGGTCGTCAGTGACCTCCGGCCTCCACAACCCGACGACGAACCTGTAGGGGTTCCGGAAGAGGACGATGAGGATGCATATTGGCGAGACGTGGACGATTTCACGGCTTTCGGCGAGAGTGTGAATATTCTGTGAGGAACGGTTCCGACGTAATTGTTTGTTTTCGAATTCGGTGGCCTTTCGTGCTCCAGAAGATAGATAGATGTTTATTTGGATCACAGCATGCACATACAAAATTACAAACTAATTCGGAAACATCACTCATCTCGAGACCCTTCTATTCTCTCTCAAAGGAATTTCTGTGAATTTTGTGTCGTCGTCTGCTGGCACGTATTCGGAGAACTGCCCCGCATGTATCATGACTGGATACGAGATGGTTCGTCCGGACAGGTGTGTCGGCAATGTTGATGTTTCCTTTCTCTTTTCCACGTGGTCGGCATACACAGCACCCCAGTAAGCTGGGTCAAGTCGTTGAGTGTCCAAGGAGAGAGCCATTGTAACTTATTGTGGGACACGCACCAACTCCGGTAGATATACAAGCGAAAACAAGAGCAACGACGACGAGCGCGGTATGGCACGAACCCGTATTGTCTGCCGACTTTTCGCAGAAGCCTACCCTGTCTGTGCGGATGGACCACCCGATCGCAGCACCTGCAGAATCGCATTAGCCTGGCACAGAGCGAGGTAGTTTGGTTACTCACAACCATCGAGGATGGTTACGCCGAGTAGACACTTTCGATCATACTTGAGGTCGTTGAAAACGCATGACCTCATGAGGACCTTGTAGAATGACCTATGGAGATGTCAGATAGGGATATTGTGGCCACAGGGTATGGTCTCACATTGCGACAATAACGACACTCGCTGAGGAGTTTAAGACAACTAGAGCAATCTCTAGCCCTAAGTAAAGGGAAGTGAGAGGTTAAGTCAGTCCGCAAAAATTTCGATCAGGGAAGGGCGCCTGACTAACCTGTCGCAACGTGTTCGAGAGTGAAGATAGTAAACAAGGGGAGGATAGTATTAATGACAAGTAAAAAAGCTGTCGACCACCGGGGGTGGCATGATCAGTATGTCTCACCCCGACTGAAAACCAGGTAGAACACACAATAACACAAGAAACCGGGAAACCAAGAGGGATAAGTGAATGTGAGAAGAGACATCTTGTCGCAGACAAGTTGATAGGAGAAAAGGAACTTGGGTAATAAGTAGAGAAAAGAGCCCGGGAAAGGAGGTGTATCATCGCAAGGAGAGCTCAAGGTATTTATTCGTGGTCAGATGTGGTAGTTGCGGTTTGTTTGATGAACAGCCACACGTATCCTTGCACAATGGCCAAGACGTATTGTCCACCACATGAAAAGTGGATGCCGATGCACCTCTTTCTGCGACCTCACCGCGGTTGGCCGAGTGTGATTGACGTGTGACCAGAGAAAAACACAGCCCAGAAGCCTCCAGTGAGTTGTTGCATAAACTAGTTCCACACATTTATTTAAACTTTTGTACGTCGGAGAACCCTTCTGCTAGAGGAGCACCAGTGAGAAGAGATGGGACTGCTAACAGTCGCTGCGACGCTCACTGCCAGTATTATGGAATCTGTAATACCACTGGGTGGAGGAAGGTAAGAATAGGCACTGGAATGAACCACCGCCGCTAAGAGTTGAGAAATAATCTAATCATAGAAGCGGCTATCTCCGAATACAATTTACATTTGTTTGGTTCCAACTCAGCCGAGCACAGCATGGTTTTGACTCGATGTTTTGACTCGATGGTCTTGCCTGATGGGTGAAGCCTAACATTACGGACGACTAATTGCGACAAAACACGGTCATGACAGAATACAGAGTAAACCACTACGCAAGATATGCAAGACATAGGGACACGAGCCGCCACGGATACCTCATGCAATTACACACGATGATCCGGTTGGCACCGCAGACCTGTTACCCTCTCTGTCCAAAGGACTGTTATCATAACACGGTCGCCATAACACGGTCGAAGACATAATTATAGCTGGAGAAAATAACAACTTCACGCGTCCGATGGCAGTTCCAACCAAGCCCCCTGACCGAACGTGTTCTCTCCCGAGTAGCTCACGTAGAGGAAATTGTCCTCGTCCCTAATATTCAAAGCGTCAGCGATAACAACGCAGGACATAAATGATTTGGAAACTGACTTGTGCTCTTCGTAAATCGCGCTCATCAGTGCAGCAGTGGGCGGGAGAGTCTCGTCGACAAAGATGAAGATAGCCTTCTCAGGCGCGAGCTTGATGCGCTTCCGGATCACGTATACGAACTGTCCGACGGTCAAATCCTGAGTACGGCGGGAAATAATATCAGCGGATCGTGTATATAGACACCAATGGCAGGGCACGTACCGAGGGCACCAAGTACTTCTTCTTGTCGATCGTGGGGATGTCCGTCCTATCCGCCTTTTCGCAAATGACCTGGGCGGGACATTGGTTAGTGAGCCACCTCCGTACGATATGAGAGATTACGCACGGGAATCCGATCGGGATACTTCTGACGAATCCGCTCGGCCTCAGCCTTGCGCTTCTCTGGAAAAGATACGATGATCAGACTAGATCACGCCGCCGCTGGCACACACCGCTCACCAAAGGGGTGTTCATCCTTGAATTTGGAACGCATTGTAGTTGTGCAAAAAGTGAAGATGTGTTGTGGGAGTGGGTTAAGTGCGAATGTGTGATGGCGGGAGTCAGTGGATTGTGACGGTAGGCTTATAACGTGAGGTGGCCAGGCGGAGCCGCGACACCGCTCGAGTCAACAAAGCACAACAACCCGATCTTGCTTATTTAGTCCAGACGGTCCTTGTTGCAGTGACTCCTTGTTGTGGCGCATTGCCCTATTTCTTACTGGGTGAATTCCTGGACCAACTTGTCCCCAAGTTCTGAATTTTGGCCAGTTGGTCTTGCCTAGGACCCTATCACAGCCACCACAGAAAGCACGGTATCGGCTCCAGCCAGCCTACAACCTGCAAAGTTGTTGCGCACTGAACACACTGTCTACCCTCCCCGCCACAGCCAAGCTAAATGGGCCTCGGCATCTCCCAGTCCACCAAGTCATCGCGTCACATGTCTTCATTTATGGGAAGGTCGAACGCGCACGGCGAAATTCAGGTCCTAGTCTGCGAGAAATGTTCTGGGACGTACAGTACAGTAATCAATGTGATGGTCTCTAAGCTGGTTGTCATTATTTCCTGAGTACTCCGGTATGGTCTGGTCATGATCCTTGTTGTTCGGGCTGCTTCTCGATTCATACCCTTCAAAGCGCCTGGCAGCATACGCCGTTACCCCATCAAGTCACCCGTCCGTCGTGCCAATGCTCGAAGTGCTGAATGGCCTGCTTGACTGGTCTCACCGTGCCTTGTCCTATTCATTATGTAGGGACGCGAGGGTTGCTTGACGCCGCATCACACCCTCGGCTGATGACTTACATAGCCGCCATTGTATTGCCGCGACCGCTGATGGTTCGGTTGCCTCGCACTTTTCTGAGCTTCTCCGCCGCAATGTCCCGGTGCTTCACATCCCCGACCAGCCGCTCTCGCAAGGACGAGGCGTCATGTCATCCTGCGCGAAATTGCGGACCCTACAACCTTAGATTCTGTGAACAGCTGTCAGCACGTAATGCTAGTACCCCGGTCCCACAGAAATGCGCCCGTAAAAACGACGGCCAACATATCGCAGTCATGAATACTCCACGGCTCCCCCATCCAGACGTCGCACGCTCTACTGCCCTACGTCTAGCGATCGGCCACGGGTTTACTAAGCGGTTCTGAAAAATCTCCTCCGCCTCGAATCCTGTGGCGTGTCCTTGTTGCTACCCGGACTACTCAACCTTCCACATCCTATAAGAATGTCCACGACACGAGCCCGCCCGATACGTATAGATCTCATAAGTGGCAATCACACTATCCTTCGACGACTTCTTGAGATAAGGCACTACCCGAGCATATACCCGGGCATGCTTCCAACCGGAGAACGAACCAGCAGTTCCTTACGATGGATGATTGAGCACTGTACCCATGGCCCCCACGCAGATGCGACCCAGTTCGTGATCTTTTTTTCCGATACCCTTTTTCCGACACCCACGGACTCGTGTTGAGACTCTAGACTCTATTATTTGGTATAACATCATTAGGCTACTGGACCCCTCTGCCAGTGGAAGGGACCTCATTAACCTACGCACGCACTCTAGATATCATGGGGCCCACCTATCACTATACTCACATTGTGGCGATGTGCTGCGTCCGGTCTATTACCTACTGTCCCGGTAAATAGACGGATTAACCATATATATATAAATTAAATGCACACATAAGAGGCACGCGTCGTGGCCATCTCCGCTGCAATATGACCCGAACTGACTGATTTTGAGCCTGAGTGGAGTGCTCGAATCCCAGAGAGCCTCACCCCGCGGGCCCGCGGCTCCGAGTCTCGGCCTCAGTGTCTTCGCCGGTTGCCAGTCTAAGCAGCATCGATCAGCTGCTCCGTTGCCGCAGTGTACTTATATGGTGGATTCCAAATTGAAAGTGAGACCGCGTGAGTTCACCGAAGACCGCTCCGCAGTAGCACCATTCCGCTGAATGTTGTACGCGGACGTCAATGAAAAACGAAAATAGTTGAGATACGTGGACACTCCAATCGCTTGTCGCGGTACGTAGTGCCAGTGGGACGCAGGCGCACTTGACGTGTGATCTGTTTTACAGTACTCGGGGTGAGAGGTGTAGACAAACCGAACGAGCCACACTCAGGACACACCGACCTTCTGCAGAAAAAGGTCCCATCACGTACAAAGAGAAAGAGTAGAGACGCAAAGGCTACACAGCACTGGAAGATTGAGGAGGCTGACGAAGGGGATCAGGGAGATGGAACCACGTCGACACCGAGTGGAAGAATTTCTCATCTCGTAGGTGACGGGCTCATGATCGCGATGTACAGGTGCTGGCCAAAGTTCCAGACTAGCGACGAGCGTTTTTCTGGAGTATCGGGGAGGTAATAGTACACTTGTATAGTAGCATCCCCCCATGGTAACACCCCCATGCTAGAGCAAAAATCATGCCTGTAAGTGAAGATTGTGGGCGATGGGGAATGTGTATCAGGGTAGTAAACCAGCAGACCAACCAGAAGAGAAAGCCAGAGTCCGCTACACGGCAAACTCTAGGGTCCTCACCGGCCCATGCTCCGCCGTAAGCTCACCGCACGAATCGTCTCCAACTCGAGCGTTCCGCGTTATTGTATACATAATCTCCGTTGGAATGGTGAACGACGATATGAACGTTGTAGGTCTCTCGTCTGGTATATGTCGGTCGTCCGCCTGTAGGGGTTGAGCGTTGCTTTACACGAGGAGGTCAGAAATGATGTGAGCCACCGAGACGCAGACGACGATGAAGCGACGCACATCATGTGAAGGAGGGAAAGGACGTAGAGCTTCCCAATCATTGCCTGGATAATCGGGAACCAGGTTTCCAATATTATCTAAGAACGGGAAGCGGGTACGGTGAGCTTTCGCGAACAAGACGCCAGCAGAATCCTCTGCAGGGGTAGAAATTGTGGGCACTTACCTTAGGCTTGGTCGAGAAAATGATATAGAACACGAACACGCATATGGCGCAGAGAGTAGGTGGCAGTGCAGATTGCCACACGATGTTCACGAGACGAGTAATTAGCTTTAGTTCCCAACAACAACTGAGTACACACAACAAGCATTCTCATAAACACAAGAGACACACCTTGCGCTTTTTGGGGGCATACACCTGCTTCTTCGTTCGAGTGAGGTAGCAAAGTACTTTTCATAGTAAATTCGATGGTAAGTGCGGCTATACAATGTCACGGGAACCGCAGACGACGCACAGATTCCAGTAAGAATGAGGTCGAGGACTGAGAGAGGTCGGATGTTTGCAGCAGGTTACGAGCTACGAGTGACTTACTCGAAGGGAGAAGGAGAGACAACGAATCTGTAAACGTTCCAGAAAGGGCTTTCTCAGTGAACCGGTTGAGTGCTTACAAGGCCAAATTAAGCCAACGATTTGGGGCAAGCGACCCCATTCCTCCTCTGGTGTGAGAGTCACATAATGAAACAGTAAACACAATGACCATGATGCCATGACTACCGAGGCCACCAGAAATAATACAAGCGGCGTCTGAGTAAGGAATGGAGGAATGATTCAGCGTACTCTCGGTGACAAGCAAGTCTACTGACGATGATGTACATGTTCTTGCTCACAAGCTGTTTGTGCTAGTCAAATGGAGGGACCACGCAATATGGTTGAGAACGAACGTAATAGCAGCGTCTAATCATCAAAGCTTGAACGGGGAGCGCAATGACATGGGTCTACAAACCGGGTCAGGAGCTACTAGTATGAGACAAGAGGGATTCTCCACGCACTGGGATTACTTGAATGACATCCTCCCAGTCCGGGCGCAGCTGAGGCGCAACTTCAGCGTAAGAGGTGCCTCACTGATGCAGCAAGCAGGAGAAAAGCGCAACGTACGTCCAGCCCAAACCGCTGTACGTATTTATCCCAAGCAGATGCAACACACACCCCGGTCTGCGCACTTCATAAACAATGAGACTAGGCAGTAGAGAGTCTGGAAGAAACGCACAGTCCAACTACAGTCACGAATATGACGACGAAGGATAAAACTGGGCCCCCGCGGTCATGTATGGAGAACCACCGAGAGAGCTGGGCGAAGACGAGACCGGTTTCTACCCCTTGGATGAATAGGCCTATAATGCCTGTACCGAGTAACGAGGTTTCAAGTGGACTCCTCCCTAAACCCGATGGTGATGATTGTGAAGGCAGCTGCGTCGGCGAAACCGAACTGGACATGATGCCGTCCCTGAGAACTGGCGCGTCCAACGCAGCGACGGAAGGAACGAAGACACGGGCTTGGGATAGAGCTTTAAATACCGCGATGCGTGTTATTTAAAGGTCGCTGTGGACGCGGACTCGGCCATTCGCACCGAATCACGACGATCAAGGACCAGAAGTGCCTGGAGGATACGGTATGGGCTTGAATCATGATGGCCGACTCTGGAACATTTTTCCCACAACAGAATTTAGGCGAGGGCCCCCGCGGCTCTCAATTCATCTCTGCCTCGGCTGACACGCAATCGTGTCGCACGCAGAAGTTGGGGTTCAAATGGGGTTTTAAAAGTGCGTTGCGTGAATTAAATTTCGTCTTCATGAAGGGGGCGGCGCTCGTTTACAGCCGAATCCAATGT
>QFDV01000125.1:0-10324 GCA_003315845.1 Lactarius trivialis
GCAAAGGATGCCCAAATACACGCAACCCCAAACCTGTCAGGGATTGCCGCATGTGAATCATTGGCAGCCGCAGGGAATAGTTGCATGATTTCGTTGAAGTCCTCCACGCGAGCAAAAAGTTGCAAGCGTGCATGAAGTGCTACGAGAAGAGATCCAGTCAGATCGAAGTGAGCCATCGCTGTGCCTTCCGTTTTTAGAACATCACGGAACAAAGGAATCGACTCCTCTAGGTACTCCGTTTCGCCGCTGACTTTAAATGCGGTGAAGAGAGCGATGGCCAAGGAGCCCAGACGGAGGTACCTAAATGGATCGGTCAGGTGAGTAGAATCAAGAAACAGTCGTCGATATTTGATGGATTCTTGAAGGTCTGTTAGGTCGTTTGTAAAAGAGAATTTGGCGTCGTACCAGCCCGCAAGGCTTCGGAGGTACATTCTGTGCTGGTCGGACCCCGGAATGCTCGTGGAGAGAATCTTTTGAAGTTCTTGAATCCGATTGCTTACAAAGTTCGCATTATAAGGAGCCTGGACAGCATTCATTTGCGCAATACCCCTGCCGGTCGTATGCATGGACTGGGAGGGTGGAAGATTGGCAATCTCTGAGATACCGGAACGCGCATTCAAAAGATCGTCGGGTAGACCAAACCGTTCGAAGCGCACCCGCGTGTGAACTGCCAGGGCCTCTGTGACATGAGCACGGAAAGGATCGGAAAGAGAGGGGTTTCCGAGTAAAGCACGAAAGTGGGACATAGCCTCCTCCGAAAGTTCCGGGTTCCTGTACACGGCGGATCGGGTGTGGAAAAGTCCTCCGAGAAGCGTCGGGGCTGAAGGATGGTCTGGGTGCGAAGAGATAATCTTTTCTAGGACCGCCTTTGCCTCTTCATAGTCTTCTTCTAAGTGAAGTATAAGGTAACGAATTGAGAGTGCGCCGGCAAATCCGAGGGGTATGTCGCCAAAATCTGGCGGGCAGATCTTGAGAGCCTCCCGGGTGCACTCTATTACTTGGTCTAAGGGCTCTACCCGTTTCCCTCGACCGATTTGGTTAAGAGTAGCCCCCAACATTGATTCGACAGCCCTCATGGAGAGGAGTGTCGGGTTATCCGAATTGAGGAGCTCGTAGCACAAAGTAACCATCGTTTTGATGTCCTGCGTCACGTCACCAGACTCCTGCAACACCTGGGTGGTCAATGCCTGAATGAGCGACATTGTGACTACAATGCGCGGGACGCCGAAAGCTTCAAGGGGTAGGTCTCCCAGATAGCGGAGATAATCGACTGAGCATTTGAGATCCTCAAGCCGATCGTATTTCGTTGAGCGACGAAGAAGGGCAATGGTGAGGAAATAAAATAGCTGAACGATATTTGCGCTGGATCCGTCCCAGGTGCGAAGAGGAAGGAAGACCACTTCTGTTAGGTAGAGAATGGTATCGTCGAGATCTTCTTTCCCGGACAGTTGTGATGACTCCTGGTGAATGAATTGCGCCAGAGCTAGAAGTTGAAGGCAGCCAGGACGCTCAGGATGTGATCGAGGTAGCAATGAGAGGAAATGTTGGAGATAAGTGACATGATCTCTGGGGATAGATACTGTGAAGAGGGAAAGAGACAGGATCGCCAACTAGTAAGAATGAGAAAGGCTGTGTTTGGTACGGTGGTACTTACTCTGTTGGCCCATGCCTCAACGCACGACAGTCGGAAATTTGTTATAAAGAGGTACTTGTAGAAAGAGATTGTTGCAAAAGGACGTCTCTCCAACGGAAATTACCTGTCAACACTGCTCTGGATCCGAGGAGCCTACGCTGGTGCTTATCCATCCTGTGCCTGTGGCGGGGCTCAACTATATACATGTGGGCAGCCTCATGTGCAGCTGGCTGACAGACTCTGACTCTGAGTCGGAAACTTCCTTTCCTACTCTGTACCTGTAGTACCGTCTGGGTCACTGCCAGTAAGAAACTATGTCACGGAAGTGGATCGATCAATGGCATAACGGAGCCAACGGAGCCCAATGTGGGTCCTCAGTGCGGTGCGGCGGCCGAACCCGACTTACTCACGAAAACCCATGGATGTTCGAGTAATGCCATTGAAATTATCAGTGCAGACATACGTTCTTGCAATTTTGAATTGCCCCGTGTGAGTATGGCATTGATGACGCGGCGGTTGCTTTTCTCGTAATGGTAATGACCATTAACCTCTTGCGTCATAGCTCTTGCGTCATAAGCGCTGAGTGATGTGCACGTCCTATAAATTGAGGAACTTGGATTCCCTGCATACATTCTCTACTACAACAATATGGTGAGCAAGACAACAAAGCTAGGCGGTGCGGCATCAGATGTCGTGATCGGAAAAACTGCAGTAAGGCCATCATCAGTCATCCCTTTACCATGCCCGTCTTACCAGGTTCGTTTCTCTAGCACGGCCTGATGATGATGACGTTCGTCGTATTATCACGTCATGTTGAAAGAAAACTGAAGCTGTTTGCCAGGTGGAAGCCGACACCCGTTCCCGACGAGGACTGCTTTGCGTCCATCAAGGCGGGCATCGATGCACTGCCTCCTGGCGCAAAGATGCTCCTAAACAGCGGTGCGCCATACTACATCTTCTCACCTTATCTTTCCCTCAAAATTTCTCACGTAATCTTTCTTACGCAGGCGAATTTTATGGCCAAGGAGAGACGACGGCCAATCTTGAGCTCGTAGCTCGTTTTTTCGAGAAATACCCGTCCTACGCGGATAAAGCTTTCCTCTCTGTCAAAGGCGGCTGCCAGATCCACTCCCTCCAGCCAGACGGCTCTCCTGGGAACCTACGCCGCAGCGTTGATTACATCCTCGAGAAGCTCCGTGGCACCAAGTCGCTCGATCTCTTCGAGTGCGCTCGTTACGACCCAACGTACCCTCTCGAGGATACCGTCAGGGTGCTTCAGGGCCTTGTCCAGGAGGGAAAGTTCAAGTACATCGGGCTTTCGGAGGTTGGCGCTGCCACGGTGCGCAAGGCCCACAAGGCTGTGCCAGAGGTGGCCGTGGTAGAAATCGAGGTTAGTCCTTGGTCGTATACGCAAGAGACAAAGGACGGTAGGTCTTCTGAACTGGTACCGGGATTAGCCGTGCGATGGGATATCCGTTGATCCGGGCTGCTTACAGTGATCGCGACTTGCGCTGAACTCGGCATTTCCGTGGTCGCATACTCGTGAGTCTCTCGCGCATGATGGTGCACGCAGTACTTTATCTCTCTGGCGCCAATAGGCCCCTCGGACGTGGCTTCCTTACCGGTCAGATCAAAAAGCCTGAAGACTTAGAGGGTAATGTATCTATGATCGCATGCGAACTGTCTTCTAACCTGTATGAACTCGTACAGAGGGTGATTTCCGTCGGAACTTCTCTCGTTTTCAGGACGAGGCATGTCAATCAGTGAATCACATTCCATCGTGGTACGCTGATACTGTCGCGTGTTCAGAACCTTAAGCACAACGTTGCGATTGTCGACGCGCTCACGGAGATCGCGACGCGCAAGGGAATAACTTCCGCTCAGCTAAGCATCGCATGGGTCGCTGCGCGAGGACCACATGTTGTGCCTCTTCCCGGTTCTTCGTGCGTCCTTATTATTCCACCGAGACCCGGACTAGCTACTTATGCATGCGGTAGAAATGCGAAGCGTACATTAGAGAACATCGCAGGGGGGGATGTGGAACTCTCCACCGAGGATCTGAGTGAAATCGACCGCGTTCTCTCATCTCACGCAGTAAAGGGCGGGCGGTACATTGACGCGGTACCAGAGAAAGTGTTGCATCTGTGGGGATAATTTATTTCCCAGGGTGAAACCAAGTTGTGTGAGAGAGGAGAAGCTGTAGGTTTGTATGTAACTGCATAGCTGTTCGACCACTGTTCTGTAGCTACCAAGAGTGAGGTATCAGATCTCACCACGCGCCGCTCTGGCCCTCAACACCCTCGCGTGGCTCGCCATCAGATCATCTTCGAAATAGCAGCCCTTGAGCCACCGACTCGGCTCCTTTCTCACTATATCCTCCGGCCCGGACCTGTCCTCGAACGCCGTGCGCCCATGCAAAACGCGCCGATTGTGAAACACGACCGCGTCGCCCTCATTTAACTGGCGAGCGTACACCGCCGTGGGCGCCTCGGCAAGTGCCGCGAAACGCCCGAGCGCGTCGTAGAACGCCGAAGGCGTATCACGTGGGAGTGGTGCCTGAAACGGCGGGCTATAGCTCACTGCGGTGATGTGCGGTTCTCCGTCAGAGGAGGCGGAGGCGGGGCCCAGCGAGATGGTCGGATGCGCGTGGTGCAAATGCCTTGCGTCGTTGACGTACTGGAACGGCACCGGGGTCTCCACGAGCCGCAGGAAGTCCGCGGGGTGTGTAGCGCGCAGAGCGGAGGCTGCAGCGAAGGCGTCGACGAAGAGCGAGGTGCCGCCATGCACACGGTTACGCAGGCAGTGAAGAACTTGGACGCGCGGAGGCGAGTCGAAGTACCTGCGCCCGCAGATAAGAGAGAGCACGGGGACGAAGACGAGTACACGCACTGCAGGTCCATGTGCAGCCCCAGGTGGAGGCTGGTATACGCGATGTTGCGGCTATCGACTACGTCCCTCACATCCCAAGTCGCGCCGTAGAACGTCTCGCGTAGCTCGGCGAAGCGCGCGACGAGCCGCCGCAGCTCGCATCCTGCGTCGCTCGTCTCGGTGTGAGGGACGCTGCGGACGAAGAGCAGTCCCGTGCGCTGGAGCTGGGTGATGGCGCGCAGGAGCCCGCGCGGCGTCCCGAGGTCACTGTACGGTACATCGAGGTCTTTGCCGGAGACAGTCAGTAGTGCAGACGCTGTCGGCCACAGCGCCACTGGGACGTCTTGGTGGAACGCGTGCAGCGCAGCAGGGTTCGCATGGGCCGCCAGGAATGATAGCGGGAAGAACGAGCGGTGTCTGTCTGCGCCGGACCAGTGGATGTGTACGCCATCCGTGGTCGTCTCCACCACCTCGGGCGAGATGGACGAAGGTACATCGGATGAGCGATGCAGCTTCTGTTGAGTGGATGGGTGAACACAAGATGGGCAAGTGCACGCGTCGCGGAGCCAGCGGTAGGGAAATGTGGCGTCGAGAGGAGAGATTTGAAGCCCTTCCGGGGTCGCAGTAGCCGCTGGTATCGCCTCGGAAATCACGGAAGAATGGGAGCGATGGAAACGCCTATGCCAATCTAAGCCGCGACGATGGAGAGACCAGTAGGGGCGCACAATCATCAGCATGTTAGCCTGAGACACGTCTCTACCGTGACTGACTCGGAGCCTGAGAAGGCACGCCGCTGCTAGCTCAGCTCAGACTACGTCGGAGGATACTCCGAGTCGGGCCCGGGGATCCGGGGTTTGAACGCTCAATGGCATAAAACGAATGCCCGACTCGGAGCTCAAAAGCGCTCAAATCTTACTTCAACAACTTATCTTGCGACTTCATCTTAAACCACGACACGACCACGAAGCGAGCTCAAAAACTAACTGACTATCTTCAAATTCACAGGTCGTGCAACTGGAACACGTACGGCATATAATTTTACCCACTCGCACCTAAACAAGTTCCCATATGCGGCTCGCTGAATCAGCAAGAGTGAGCAATTCATGGTGTGTCGTTTCGCTGCCAGTGGTGATGGTGTCACGGTGTTTTACAGCAAGGTATACACCATTGTGGGCAGTAAACTCCTCAGGTGTAAGATCTCGGAAATTGTTTGATGTTGTCAATGGATCCGGGATTCGCTTTTCCTATGTACGAAAAGAGAAGACAACATGGGAAAGGCAAGTGCCAATGGGAACCTCTTACTTTCATGCTTTGCGTTCCTGCAGGCTAGTTTGCCCTCTGCCGTCGTTGACTTGTTGCAGCTATCGTTTGTGTGTCGATCTAGCGAAGCTTGCAGCCTGAGCTCCTTGCTGAGCTCCCTCAGGCTTGATAACTCGGCGTTCTACCTTGTGCCATTCAGGTCAGCTCGCTCTGGTTCTCGAGCTATTAGACTTCAGGTTCGAGCTGCCCGTATGCTCCTCTTGCTATTACCGTAATAGCAGTGGATGTGTCCACTTTTTTTAGTTGTCGAGCAGGTGCACTTCTTTTAGGGGGGCTCGGACTACCACTACTACTACACTAACATATTCGGGACGCTTCCAGCCTGAGTGGCACCCGACGTAGCTCGGTATCGTGCTCGACTTCTCTGCCTTCTTCCGTTGACATGACGTGCGTGGCAACCGGTCCCTGTCCACGCAGGGCTCGCCAATTTCACATTCGACAGGGACACGCCACGCCGGTGCGGTTTTCTCTTTACGTCGGTCGCTGGCCGAGGCGTGCGACATAACCCACGTGAAGTTGGTCCGCTCCGCCCCATTGCGTCGTGCCCTGTTGCTACATGACTATCCAACGCAGCAAATTATATCATAGATCACACCAACCCACGCTGCGTTTCATACCGCCGTAGAGATAACAACAGTTTCCAAACGGTGACCTTCTGTTAGGGTCCCCAATCACCAGGGGCGAAGCGCAAGGGGTCAGGGTTGTAGTTCCGTGACCCGAGAGGAGCCAACCCGAAGTCCTTATGGCTGAATTCGGCCGCCCCGCGTAACTTTCCGTAAGTTGGCACCAGTTGTCTGAGTTTTTTTTCTTCTTTTATCCGATAACGCGTGTCACGAATGTACTAGAAGAGTAGTTCCGAGGTAGCGCGAGACAATAATGAGCACTCTGATTCGGATGAGAACAAGAGGTAATAAAGATTCCGCAATCCAAAGGACATATACTAAAAAAATTTATGATCATTAGGTACTTTCTCGGGTTTAGAGAGGAAGTGCGAGGCATCACAACAAACCTGCGCAGAACGAAACCTCGTGCAGACGTCCGCCTGTGCGGGAACGCGAAGGAAGAGCCGCAATCTGCAGCGAGGTCGCGCACAATTCCGCGTGTCACAAAACTTTGCACAGTCATTTATAGCAGTCGGTAACCCTTCTCGTAGTGAGAAGCTAAGGGCCGCGTGCACATGAGTGCGGAACGTCGGGGAATGTTGGCAAAGTAATACGCCCCGGACCGGTTGCCGATAAAATTCCCGGACCCATTTTACTCTACACCGTCTCCGCAGAACACCGGGCCCGCCATTGTGACAGATTACAACATTGCGTCAATTGAGCGCTTCGCCGCTTCCGGTACTTCATCACTTCACTCTGCTGGATCATCGATTTTCTTCGAGTCGATGGCGACATATTCCCAAGTGTATTCCTCCAAATCGTATACACGAAGTCCGACCGTTCGGCTTTTTACTAACCCTGGCGACGCTGGCGTCATTGATTAGACCAACATCCACCGGCAGGAATAACTCCCATTCCGGTTCTTTGAACCTCCCTTTGGAAACGACTCGGATGTTTGATACGTTAGAGGCGAAGCGTCACACTTAGGTGTTCTAGCGAGTCCTTTCTTCCTAGAATGTCACCGTCGTCGGACTGTCTTGGCCGTGGTTCTAGGGAAGAATGTCTCTTTTCAATTCATTACCCTGTAAGGGGGATGAGCTACCATTTATTGACCCCGTCGAGGTCGTCAAAGTAACTTAGCAAGAATCAGTCTGGTTCCCGCCCATCATCACTTCTCTGAGCGAGCTATGTCGTTCTTTCCTACTCTGTCGCCTGGAAAACTGTCACCTCCCTTTGCGCTCTTCACAGTAATTTAGACGCGCCACAAACAGGCACCACAGAAGACAAGTCATAGCGGCATTAAAACAAGCTACGTATCACGATATGAGATAAGGCCACCTGCATGTCGACGGCTTCGCAATCGCACCCGAGACAAATATCGAGAAGGCACCGCCAGCGAGCACGTGTCTGACTCGCCTGACTCGCCTAGGCTGACTTGCACATACGTCGCTGCGCAATGGCAGGCACTGCCCGTCACCCTGCTTTCGGTGAAGACCTTACTCCTGACTTTGCGGTGCACCTGCAGGCGATTGAGGGGTACCAACCTCCGCCACAGTACTCTTCTGTACTCCTCTTCAAGTTTGCTTCGAGTTCTTGTAACTCAGACGCAGTGTCGTGGCTCTGCGTAATAGTATGAGCGTAGACTTCTACCATGAGTCTCACCGTCTTGAGCGGTCTTTTCTAGTACCCAGAGTTTCTACCAGAATTCACCTAACACCAGGCGGGGCCCGGCGGGCTCAAACTGCCGTGCATCCTGATTGAATATGTAGTTGGAAGCGCCGCATATGAGATAGGTGAGACAGAGACTGTAGGACCCATATAAGTGCTATGATTTCGATGCAAAAAATCCCCGGCAAACCCATACACTTTAATCCTATCACCGAATGCACGCGTTCCACGCTGCCATCCTCGTCCTCGCGGCCTCCGTTGTCCCTGCCCTCTCTACCCCTATTGCGTACGTTCTTGCCCATCTTTAATTTGCGAGACTGGCTAATTTGTTGGCAGCTCTCGTGGTGATGCCTCCCCACTTTCCGCGCGTGACCCTAGTGACGAGATCAAGGCTCTTCTGAACCGCTTAGTGGATGTCATCCCTGCACTGTACGGACGCCAATCCTTAACTGGCAGTGTCGGCACCAGCGATAATGGCGGCTCTAGCACCAACAGTAACTCTGACCCGTCCTCGCCCCGGTGACCCCGTCGTTACGACTAAGTCGTTCAGCCGTGACAGCCTCGACAGTGTCAGCCATGCAATCTCGGCCCGTAACGCGGGACGCCCTGTTGGAAGTCCATGATTTCTGGTTGATTTCCTTGAGTTGTCATTGATTAGGCCACCCAGAGTTGATGTTTTGACTATTTACCTACTATCCCATATTTATTTTCGATGTTCTTCGACTGTCATTGCTGAGATTCAATTTCTTTGGTTGGGCCCCAGTACCCAAGTCTATCGCGTTCCATACAGTTGCTGAGTAAAGCACTGGCGTACAGTACCGACAAGGAGTTTGAAGTATTGAGGTGGGAGTTCTTGAGGCAGAGTGACTTAATAACTACAAAAGGTGAGCGATTCAGAAAAGTGCAGTAGGGCTATTGTCAACGTGGTCGTAAGTTAGGATATATGAAGTCAAATGGCGGATGACTCACCTGGAATAAATGCCTCTTAACTGACAGCGGTCGTACCCATTTTCTGTGGGCTTGCTCTGTATGGAATCCGCGTAAGAAGGGGTGTCCCGGAAGGTGACAGCGCTGGTTGGCGTCACTGCCGCGTCTCCGGACGCCGTCACTGTGTGGACCATCCATAGGCTAGGGTGGTCACTTGCAGTTATGCCTGCCGATGTTGCTTCTGACATGCTTTAGGTTGCTGTGGTCGAATAGAAATTGCACGCGACGCTGTTTGCGCCATGTTAGTGTGTTAGTGACATCGGTTGATTCAGTCTTGGATTCGGTTCTTCTCTCAGATACGGTAGGTGTGAGATTTAACCTCTCTGTATGCGAGGTTGCTCGGGGGAGGTGTTGGTAATAGATATCCGAGTCCCGGCCACCGGAAGTCATTGTCTGTACGTTGTGTCGAACTGCCACAGACTCTGGTGGTCTAATAGGGCACCGTGCTCTACGGTCACGTTGACATCGAAGCGGCTCCCAAGGAGAGAAGGAATCAAGAGGTGGTTATGGATTCATATCCAGTGTGCATGCCAGTGTACTGATCGGAGTTCACCCATCAACAGCTAGGCTTGTGACTAGCCTGTATATGAGCATCAACGGATATCACAGGTTTACCTTCTTCATATACAGACGGTCACAGGTCTAATCCAAAGCAATGCTATCGGTGTGCAGATGAGGTCGTAGTAGTCAGTCACGCCGATAGTCATACGCTACGGTCTCACGTGATTGGCAGTAGCATGCCGAGCGAGAATGCACATGAAGTCGACGTTGGCCCGCTCCGCACCGTCGTGTCGTGTCGTGCCCTACTCCCATGACTATCAACGCAGCAAATTATCACACCAACCCATGTTGTGTTTCGCATGGCCATGGCGGCAACAGCTCCCAAAGGGTGACTTGAATCAGGGCCCCAATCGCTAGGGGCGAAGCGTCCAGGTCGTACTAGAAGATGCTCTAGGGCCTCGGAGTTATTCCAAGAGTCGGAGTCGTCTTCAGAGAGGCTCATTGTCGTCGCTCTAGGGAAGAATGACTCCTTTCAATTTGTTGTCCTATGAGCGAGATAGACTACTACTGGACGCCATGTCATAAAATGAAATGATGTGCCAGGGTCTTTCCGCTTGGTCACATGGAAGTGGAAAACCGTCACCTCACTTGCGCTGTACGTTACCTCAGACGTGCTACAAAAATGAATTCGCTGGCAGACACAGTGGGACGAGCTCTGTTTGCATCCACAGAACACTGTACTGAC
>QFDV01000125.1:10344-42390 GCA_003315845.1 Lactarius trivialis
TCTTTTTTTTTTTTTTGAATTCCATTTCCGTGCGCCTTGGGGTACAGAACCCTATGTAGCACTACACTACTGTACTGACTTTACTGTAATGTAACATTTACAGTAAAAACCACCATACAACATCGTGTAACAGGGTATCACGTTGTCATCTCGTTTCTCATAGTCAAGGAGCGCCCTCCTGCTGCGGAACCCAAGATCTGCTGCTGCCCCTGCTTCAACTTGTCCGTTCACGCATCCCCAGGGACGTCACGCTTCAATTTGATGGGGCATCCTCGTTTGGTCCCGCTTTCCCAATAGCTGCTCCCAAGTCACTACCGGTGGCCTTAAGGTCATCTCTGAGCTTGTGGGGAAAGCCGCGGCCCTGGATGGCGTCGAAACCACTAGGCTTTCCGGGACGCGAGGAGTTATAAGGTTCAGAGCCACTGTCATCGCGGGCGGTGATCGCATGGTCGGTGGAGATGCTCCTCTTGCTCGGCCCGGGGCTGATCTGGTCAGTGCGTCCGTACAGTGCGGCGACAACGTCCTCGGAGCGAACGTTGAGGTGGTTCGGGAGATCCCTGATCTCGTCAACAGAGGGCCCGGGCCCGGGGTCGCGTGCGGCAAGTGGGGGAGCATCAGGGGTGCTGCGAGAGCTGCCAACAGATTAGCTGATATTGCGGGATAAAGAAGTGTAAAACGTACGCGAGCGGGGTAGAAAAGGAAGGGACAGCAGCGAAGGCCGCAAGGACGAGGATGGTAACGTGGAACGAGTACATTTGGCGCCAGTGATAGAATTAAAGTGTATAGGGTTGCTGGGGATTTTCTCGTCGAAATTATGGCACTTATATCCGTATGGGTTCTACAGTCGCCGAGGTGATCTCACCTCCGAGTCTCTTATGCGACGCTTCCTGTATACTCAAATAATTCAATCGAATGGTTCAAAAAAAACAAAGACAATCAACTCCAGGGCCTGGGATGCACGGCAATCTGATCGCACAATGCTCGAGCGCCTGGTGTTAGGCGAATTCTGAATCTACTAGTACTAGTAGAACTTGAACGGTGCCAGTGGACTGTCCTCATATTCCAAGGTCCTCATATTCTGGCGCTCTGGGTACTAGTAGAAAAGACCACTCAAGGGTGGGACTCATAAGTCTACGCTCATATTACGCCGAGCCACGACACTCTGAGTCCGAGTCACAACAGGGGCTTTAAGAGGAGTAAGTTCAAGTTAGTAGTACTGTAGTCACTACTGTGAAGTACCGCAGCTGAGGTCGGTACCCGTTTATTACGAGAAATGATGTGCCAGATTCAGATCCCGTCGGGGCCATCAAAGAAGCAACAATCAGGCTTTACTGCAATGCTCGACTGTAGTACTGCCAGTGTAGTTGCAAATCGCTGGCGAGTCGCAAATTACTATATAGAATTCGCCGAGTCCGCTAGCGACTCGACGCGACTCTCGCGACCACTGCAGCTGCCAGCCGGGCCGGCCCCATCCTGCCCCATTCATCGGGCTTACGTAGGCCCGTAAGCAGGCGGGCCTACGCAGGCGATGGAAGTCCCCAAGTTCTCACCATTATCCTCACACGTCGCTTCTCTGAGCGAATTCTTCCCTGCTAAATCGCCTGGAAACCGTCACCTCACTTTGCGCTCTCTATTGTAATTCAGACGCGCCACAAAAATAAATCAGGCATCGCAAGAGACGTGTCACGCGTCATGCATCATCATTCATCATCATCATTCATCATGCAAAAAGCTCCGTACTCGGTCACGGTTACGATATGAGATGTCGGCTTCGCACTGGCGGCCACGCCCGAGACGATGGTCGAGAAGGCACCGCCAGCGAGCACGCACTCGCCGGACTCGCACAGAGGTCGCTGCGCAATGGTAAGCGCTGTTCGCCGCGTTGCCCTCGGTGTCCTGTAGTGCTGCTAGTGCACATGCAGCCTCGCGTGCGTCTCGGTCCTCCGCGCGCTCAACGCATCTGCGTGCCTCCTCTCACACCTCCTGAGGGTCTTCGTTTTCCAGAGCACCGTTCGATACATCGCCGCCGCCGCGTACTCTAATTGCATTGGCGTTGCTAGTCGGAAGTCTGTGCGTCCACTTTTTTTAGTTCACGAGCAGGTGCACTTCTCTTTGGGCAATCGAGGCGCTCATGACTCCGACTGCCACTGGCTGGTGCCTCGCCGAGTTGGCGCTAACATGCATGATGTGCTCGGGACGCTGCCAGCCTGGGAGGCACCCAACGTAGCTCGGTGTCGTGCTCGACTTCTCCATCTTCTCCCGTGACGTGCGCGGCAGCGCCGCAAGTCACGTTCGACAGGCCCACGCCACCGTGACGCCGGAGCGGTTTGAACTCGACATCGGTCTGGCCGAGGCGTGCGACATTGCGGGGACGTGTTGTGCTGTCCTGGCCTGGTAGTCATGCAGTCATGACTAGCTGGCGAGCGAGAACGCAGGTGAAATCGACGTTGGCCCGCTACCACATGACTATCCAACGCAGCAAATTAAATCATAGATCACACCAACCCACGCCGCGTTTCACATAACAATAGCGGCAACAGTTTCCCAAGAGTGATTTGAGTTAGGCTCCCCAATCGCTAGGTGCAAAGCGTCCAGGTCGTACTAGAAGATGCTCTAGGGACTCGGAATTTGTTATCCTATGTGCGAGATAGCCTACTACTGGACGCCATGTCATAAAATGATGTGCCAGGTTCTTTCCGCTCGGTCACATGGCAGTGGAAAGTTGGAAACCGTCACCTCACTTGCACTCAGGGCTTATGTTAAGTCAGAGGTGCTACAAAAATGAATTCACTGGAAGGTACAGCGGGACGAGCTCTGAACATCTTTGCATTCACAGAACACTGTACTATCGTAACATTGAAATCAACATACAACATCGTGTACCACGTTATCACGTTCATGTCATGTCATCTCCGAGTCGAATTTTGCAAAATATCTCCGAGATCTGATTCCGCGGCTTCAATGGCTTCTCCAGCGGCTTGACCAACTGCTTCCACGACTTGACCAGCTGATTTGACGACTGATTTGACGCCATTTTTGAGCTTGCCGAATAAGCCACGGGTCTGCCAGTGGATGTCGTCGACAGAATCGCGGGTGGAGATCGCACGGTCCCCAACGCCGAGGTTGTCACGGCTGAACGACTCAAGGAATGACTTGGTGGCGATGCTCCTCGAGATCGGAGCCTCGCCGATCAGGTGAGGTGGTTCAGAAGATCCCTGATCTCGTCAACAGAAGGCCCGGGCGCGGGGTCGCGTGCGGCAAGTGGGGAAGCATCAGGGGTGCTGCGAGAGCTGCGAACAACTTAGGCGTTATTGCGAGATAAAGAAGGGCGAGAACGTACGCGAGTGGGGCAGAGAGGGAAGGGACGACAGCGGAGGCCGCAAGGACGAGGATGGTAACGTGGAACGCGTACATTTGGTGATAGAGCGGGTTGGCGTGAATGGAAGGTGGAAGATTGACTCAAGAGCCGAACGATCAACGTTGAACGAAGAGGAATCGGGCTGCATACGCATTAGCACGGTTCACGAGGGGACGGGCCAAAGATATTCTCACCATTGTCACCAACCAGTGCCTGAGTAAGAATACGGAAGTGAGCTACAGCTGGGGGATTCTCGCATCGAAATCATGGCCATAAATAGGCTCTACAGTCGCTGAGGTGCGATATCACCTTTCCCACATGGGACACTTCCAACAGCATATTGCAATCACATTGCGCAACGACAGCCGCGGACTGGGATACACGGCTATTTGACAATACTCGAGCCCGCCTGAAAACACCAGGTGCTAGGTGAAATCTAGTAGTAGCAGAACCTGAACGGGGGACTGACTGCTTATTCTGGTGTTCTGGGTATAGAAAAGACCGCTCAAGAGGGTGCCAGTGGGAATCATAGGTCTACGCTCATAATTAGTAGTATGTAGTAAGTTTGGGTTTATGTATTATTTACAGTCCAGACTGACCGACCGTACAGCACCTCGTTAACATGGTGTCGTATTGTCGTTGCTAGTGACCACAGTTCGTGAAAAAAATTCGTCAACTTTGAAGAGCCGAGCAACTTGAAGGAGCCGAGTCTCCAAGCGACAGCGCTTCAGTAATAAGTTGCGATGCTGCAACACAAGCTAATCTCACCGCAGATAACAGTGTTCACTGATACTGTGCATCTATGTTTATTACGGTATACAACCCACCCACCAGCTAAATCCTCTCGAGCAAATAGTATGCAACGAGTGCCAGAAGAACGACCGACACCGCGCGGACCCGGGCCGGTCCTGCAGAGGACATTCGGTAATTCTCCACCCAATGGCACGGGCAGGTCGAACCGCACGCGTACTGTCAGCGTCTGCGCTCCGCCACCGCTTCCTGATTCGCCCGACTGAACTGCAGGGAGGATGAACAGCGTCTGGTGCGCAGCATCGTACGCACACGCGTCGCCATCCGCGGGCCCCTCCACGATGAGCTTGCGGCCAAGCGCGAGCGGCGCGGGCACGAATATCTCCGTTTCGCGTGCGAGGAGTTGCGGGTGGCCCGTGAGCGGCAGCGTGTACACGCTCGGCTATTGTCTGCAGACTGCACTCTCTGAATCCTCCTCCCCGGAGGGTAGTGCAACCCACGAGTACGCGAACGCGCCGGTCCGAGTCGCCATCTCGTACTCGAAGCGTGGGGGCACGCTTGCAGTCTTGGCTGGATACGGCCGCACGACGGCGTCCAGCATGCGCGCGCGCCCGTCGCGTCCGCGTTCTGCGCAAGCGCGAATTATATAGATTCACGGTCACTTGGACTAGCGAGAACGCACAGCGTTGGCCCGCTCCACTGGGCGCGGGAATCAGTCTTTTCGTCATAAAACCACACTAAATTCCTAATAAAACATAAAATCTTGATAGTGCAAAGATTTAATGTCTCCATTATGCTTGACTATTTGTCATTAAATAAATGATGTGCCATGTTCTTTCCGCTCGATCACATGGCAGATACAGCAGGACGAGCTCTGAACATCTTTCTGAACATCTTTGCATCCACAGAGCACTGCGTAACATTTAACATACAACATCGTGTACCACATTATCAGGTTCATGTCATGTCATCTCGTTTCTTGCACCTAGTCAAAGAGCGCTCTCCTGTCGACGATGCCACGGAACCCAAGACCTGCTACGCAGCACCTAACGCGGATTCAACGTCGTTTCCCAAGGATTGAGCAGCTCCTTCAACGGCTGATCCCGCGGTTTCACCAGCTGATTTGACGTCATCTGCGAGCTTGCTGAAGAAGCCACGGGTCTGGATGTCGTCGATGACATCGCGGGTGGAGATCGGAGCGTTGCTGATCGGGTCAGTGGTATCCTCGCGTCCGTACAGTGCGGCGATAACGTCCTCAGAGCGAAGGTTGAGGCGGTTCAAGAGATCCCTTATCTCGTCAACAGAGGGCCCGGGCGCGGGGTCGCGTGCGGCAAGTGAGGAGGCATTAGGGGTACTGCGAGAGCCGCCAACAACTTAGTTAGTACTGCGAAATAAAGAGGGGCAAGAACGTACGCGAGCGGGGCAGAGAGGGAAGGGACAACAGCGGAGGCCGCAAGGACGAGCATAGTAACGCGGAATGCGTACATCACGGTGATAGAATTAAAGTGTATGGGTTAGCGTGAACGGAAGGTGAAAGATTGGCTCAGAGTGGAACTTCGAAAATTGAACGAAGAGGATTCGGGCTGCATACACATTAGCACGGTTCACGAGGGGACGGGCACTGGCAATAAATATTCTCACCAACCAGTGCCGGAGGAGCAAGAATAAGTGAGCTGCAGCTGGGGGATTCTCGCATCAAAATTATGGCACTTAAATAGGTTCTACAGTCGCTGAGGTGAGATCTTACCTTTCCCATATAGGACACTTCCAACCAAGCTTCCAACTGCGTACTATTCTTGGTACTATTGCGCGTAGTAACGACAGCCTGGGACTGGGATGCACGGCTATTTGATCTCACAATCACAATACTCGAGCCCGCCTGAGATCACCAGGCGTTAAATGAAATCTAGTCTCCTGCCCATGCAAGATCATGGACATTTAGCACAGGTGCAAGCTGAAGAAGTGTCACTAGAGAATGGTCACAGTCACGAGCGTGTGATGGACCGACGTGGACCAAGGCGGCACACAAGACGAACGATGATGAACTACTATAATGAGTAATGATGGCAACGCGGGAACAACAACGACCTCAACAACAGCAGGGCAGCAGCGCTGTAGTCGATTTCTTCTTACAAGCCTCTCCTTTGTTTCCGTTCCCGTGTTCAAGGCTTGGTGTTTGCTCGGGTGTTTGTGCTTCTGTTTACTAGATGACTTCTTCGAGTTTTCCCCTAGCTACTTGCCTAGCTAGTGACTGAGTTAGGGTCCCCAATCGTTAGGGGCGAAGCGTTCAAGTCGTTCTTCCAGAGGCTCGTCGTCGTCTGACTGGGTTCTAGGGAAGAATGTCCCCTTTCAATTTGTTATCCTAAGGGGGATAGACTACTACTGGACATGTCATTAAATAAAATGATGTACATATGCCAGGTTCCTTCCGCTCGGTTACATGGTAGTGGAGAAACCGTCACCTCACTTGCGCTCAGAGTGCTACAAAAATGAATTCACCGGCAGATACAGCGGGATGAGCTCTAAACATCTTTGCATCCACAGAACACAGTACTAACGTAACATTAAAATCACCATACAACATCGTGTACCACATTGTCACGTTCATGTCCTGTCATCTCGTTTCTTGCACCTAGTCAAGCGCGGATTGAAGGGCTGTTTTCACGGTTTCACCAGCCGATTCAATGTCATCTTTGAGCGAGCCGAAGAAGCTACGGGTCTGGATGTCGTCGATGGCATCGCGGGCGGAGATCGCACGGTCGCCAACGCCGAGGTTGTCACGGCTGAACGACCTAAGGAACGACTTGGCGGTGGTGCTCCTTGAGATCGGAGCGTTGCTGATCGGGTCAGTGGTATCCTCGCGTCCGTACAGTGCGGCGATAACATCCTCAGAGCGAAGGTTGAGGTGGTTCAGGAGATCCCTGATCTCGTCATCTCTGAGCTTGTGGGGAAAGCCGCGGCCCTGGATGGCGTCGAAACCACTAGGCTTTCCGGGACGCGAGGAGTTATCAATGCCACTGTCATCGCGGGCGGAGATCACATGGTCGGTGGAGATGCTCCTCTTGCTCGGGGCGTTGCTGATCGGGTCAGTGGTATCCTCGCGTCCGTACAGTGCGGCGAAAACGTCCTCGGAGCGAAGGTTGAGGTTGTTCGGGAGATCCCTGATCTCGTCAACAGAGGGCCCGGGCACGGGGTCGCGTGCGGCAAGTGAGGAACCATCAGGGGTACTGCGGGAGCCGCCACAACTTAGCTAGTACCGCGAAATAAAGAGGGGCAAGAACGTACGCGAGCGGGGCAGAGAGGGAAGGGACAACAGCGGAGGCCGCAAGGACGAGCATGGTAACGTGGAACGCGTACATCACGGTGATAGAATTAAAGTGTATGGGTTAGCGTGAACGGAAGGTGAAAGATTGGCTCAGAGTGGAACTTTGAAAATTGAACGAAGAGGATTCGGGCTGCATACGCATTAGCACGGTTCACGAGGGGACGGGCCATAAATATTCTCACCAACCAGTGCCGGAGCAAGAGCAAGAATATAGAAGTGGAGCTGGGGGATTCTCGCATCGAAATTATGGCACTTAAATAGCTACAGTCGCTGAGGTGAGATCTTACCTTTCCCATATGGGACGCTTCCAACTGCATATTGCAATCAACGACAGCCGGGGTCTGGGATGCACGGCTATTTGATCTCACAATCACAATACTCGAGCCCGCCTGAAAACACCGGGTGTTAAGTGAAAGCTGGTAGTAATAGAACTTGAACGGTGGACCGACCTCCTATTCTGGCGCCTTGGGTCACCGGCATAGAAAAGGCCGCTCGAGAGGGTGGGACTCATTGGTCTACGCTCATTGAGTCACGACAGGAAGAGTACCGTGACTTACTACTACCCGGTATGGCACCAACTTGAACCACTGGCAGCTAAGGCCCAGGAGAATCAGGCTTCGGCTGTTCACGTTCACGTTCAACATCAGCACGGACTCAAGAACTCATTTATTATTTGTTTATATTTAGGTCAGTCTTCGGGTAGAGTACTGTAGATTGCAAGAGGTAAGTTGGTTCGTCCATCGACGTTGACCTTACTGTAACTTATATCTTTACGTTGCGTCGCCTAGTAGCATTGAAGGTGATAAGTCTGCAACTCCAATATTTCTGTTCTGCTTTGAACTCCCTGTTCTTAACGCCCTTAACGACAGTTCCACACATTGCCTAAGTGGCAACGTTGATTGCCAACGGGAGCTCCCCAAACCAGCAGGCCCAATTCGAAAAGCAGACCGACTGGACCTAGTAACGTATATTGTAATTCGTGATCTACAGCACCTCGTTAACACGGTGTCGTTATTGTCGTTGCAGTTCACGAGAAAAAATTCGTCAAGAGCCGAGTCTCCAAGCAACAGCGCTTCAGAAATAAGTATTCGATGCCGTAACACAAGCGCAGCTAATCCCACCGCAGATAACAGTGTTCACTTTTGCATCTCTATGTCTATTACGGTATACAACCCACCCGCCCCAGCTAAATTCTCTCGAGCACATAGTACGCAACGAGTGCCAGTAGAACGACCGACACCGCGCCGACCGGTCCTGCAAAGTCGCTCCAGAGGTCATTCGGTAATTCCCCACCCACAGGCGGGTCGAACCGCACGCGTACTGTCAACGTCTCGCCGCTTCCTGATTCGCCCGACTGAACCGCAGGTAGGATGAACAGCGTCTGGCGCGCAGCATCGTACGCATACGCGTCGCCATCCGCGAGCCCCTCCACGATGAGCTTGCGGCCACGTGCGAGCAGCGTGGGCACGAATATCTCCGTTTCGCGCGCGAGGAGCTGCGGGTGGCCCGTGAGCGGCGGTGTGAGCACGCTCGGTTGTCGCCTGTCGACTGCGCTCTCTGGATCCTCATCGCCGGAGGGTAGTGCAACCCACGAGTACGAAAACGCGCCGGTCGCCATCTCGTACTCGAAACGCAGGGGTATGCCTGCAGTCTTGGCTGGGTACGGCCGCACGACAGCGTCCAGTATGCGCGCACCCCCATCGAGCTCGTCGGCGTCCTGCGCAAGCGCGGATCTCGGCGCGCGGGAGTTGCTGAACCACGAAAAATTCTCGCCGTTCCAGTTGTCGCCGTGCGTGTCGTCGTTATCCGGGTTATAGTTCCACAGGCTGTAGAGAAGAAAGAAGACGCGGGTCAGAAGGATTGGATTCACGGTCACGTGGGCTCGGGTGAGAACGCACGTGAAGCCGATGTTGGCCCGCTCCAGGCCGGTGATCATCGCGTCCATCATGCGCCGCTGCCACGTCCAGTCGTTGTTCTTGAACGCAGCGCGGCCGTTCATATCCATCGGGACACCGCACTCCCCAATGATCACGGGCTTCTCGCCGATGGAGCGGTACCCAGCCTCCACGAGGGAACGGATCTGTTTGGCGAAGTTGTCTCGCGCACCCTTTTGCCCCCAGTGGAATGTCTTGATCGGATTGACACCCTGTCGAGGACCTCTCGACACATTGCGGCTCAAATAAAATAGTGAGGACCTACGCGCGAGATTGCCTGAACGTTTACGGAGAATTCGCCATGTGCCTTGTCAAACAGCACACGAAGGTCGTACCTGAGTATTCCTCAGATGAGAAGTGGGACCCAGGAGAAAGAAGGTATCACCGACCAATGGGGAGCAAATACCATATTTGGTAGCTGGTGATCTGATGTCCACGAGGGTGGGCAGAACTAGTCGCGATCGGTCGTGAGCAGGCGGTGAAAGAGAGGAGACATAGGAATCGCCGCCGCACCTCGTTGGGTATCGGCTCTACGAAGAACACTTTCTCATGCCCGCGTCCGTTGGCTACCGCGCCACGCACCCGAGCGGACCACCGCTTCAAAAACGGGTAATAGAAATCTGTATACCAGTCGACCTGCGCCACTATTAGTTGCTTACCGCCAACCGAGGCGAGTGAAAGCGCACCTTGCGACCCGTCGCAGGATCGTTCATGAAGTAGCTCTCAGCGAGCACCACACCAGCCTTCTTTGCACTATCCCACTCCCACACGCCCTGTATCTCCCACAGGTCGCGGCCGCCCGTTGGGCCATCCTCGCGCCACGCCTTGCAACCACGAGGGTTGAGGAGCGTTCGACCGGTGCGCCTTGTGGGTAACGGGAAGGATCGCGTCCAGCTGTCCACATTGGTGGGATGGCCCGCGCCGAGGAGGAAAGACTGGAAGGCGGAGGCTGAGCCCATGCCAAGTTGGGTGATAAGCGTGGGCCCAGGTTGACTGGGTCGCAGGGATGGGTGTACGCACGGACGTCACCCAAGTGGAGGTCAGTATTGTAGTCGAAGCCGTGTAATGAGGGGAGGTTAATATAACCGCGGTGGGGCTCGTTCATTATCTGTGCGCATATATTGACCCAATGGTGTGAGCAGACGAGAGGGGGGCGGGGACTGGAACGCACCTCGAAACCGAGCACACCATCGAGGTCGCCGACGGCGCGAGCGACCGTCTCCCACATGTCCAAAAACGCGTCCTGCAAGAAGCGCTGTACAGGCACACCATCGCGCACGCGGAGCTTCGGCGCGAACGTGTCGCCGGCCCAAAAGCACGTCCTGAAAAAGAGGGGGGCGGGCCCGACATTTAACCGACAAGGGAACAGCGACGGGGGGGAGGAAGACTCACGCCATCGTCGCGGCTGCGAGCTTCTGGTATCCGCACGGCCACAACCCGCGCTCGGCCTCTGTGTGGCCACCTCCACACACGCCGCGCAGCCATGCCGCGCCACTCTCTTCGAGCGCACGGAGGTCGAAGCCCACGTGTTCAAGCGTCCACGCGGGTGCGCCAGACCCGCCGGAGTAGCGCGACCAGACGTCTTGGTGCAATGCGACGAAGGCCGTGAGACCGTACTGGGGAAATAACGAGAGGACGGCGCGGAGGTATGAAAGGTAGGATGCATCGTATATGCCACTATATGCGTGGTTTTAGCGCACGCTGGGTTAGCTAGAAGGTGATGGGAGCGGACATACGGGCCTTCGTGTTCGACGGCCTCCCAGGTGATGAGGAAGCGGACTTTATGAGCGAAGGTTGGATATGATTAAATGAGAGTGTGACATGGAGAGTAAAACGACGGACCAAATGTGAGACCCCAGCGCCGAAGCCGCGCGAGGTGTTGCGGTGCCTCCTCAAGTGAGAACGGGCGTCCAACGAATGTTACAATCTCAGCGCCTGTGGGAAACTTGGTGTGGTCATCGTTGACAGGGCTATGGGCAGCAGCAGAACATCAGACGCGTCTGCAAAACGGGTACAGCGAACAACGCACGTCTTGCAGTTTCCCGAGAGATTGACCCCTCGGAGGTTACACACGCGGCCATACCCGTCGACGAAATGCCTGCCGTGAGTGCGGATTCGGCCAGTTGTATCCCGAGACCAGTCGTGAGCGTAGGACGAGCTGGAGCCCACGACGTACGCAGGGTCGGCGGAAGGGTGATTGACAGGCTGGAGAATGGCTGTCAGGCAAGAGTGAAAGGTGAAGTGGCATGGTTACGAACCTCGAGGGTGCCAACAGAGGATGCGTTGGAGTCTATAGGAGAAGTCGGTGTCGAAATGCTTGACGGAAACGTTGCGTCCGAAGTCACTGTCGGTGGTCTTGACGGCGATAAAATTTGAGATTGTTCCGTGCCGACGAAAATAAAAGATGAATCGATGAACGAGTTGGACTCGGACATTGTGTTAGGGTAATCTAAGACGTCTGGCTATCGAGTTCGACGTGATCTGACGCTCTCTGAGGAAAGAAGAGATAAACAAGACCGCGGGGACGTTAGGCGCCCCTTGTAAGGCAACCCGAGCTTTACGCGTCTACGTCCTTGCCTCTGTCCTCTGGACGATGTTAGTCGCGTAAGTACGGCAGGATATCGATATCGTCGTCTCCCCTCGAGTTCATTCAAATAGATGATTACTTTCAATGTCTGGGGTCCCCCATGGATTCAGACAGTGGATGCAGAAACCCTCTCATCGATGGCAGTGTTTGGTCATCTCGTGAGAGACCAACGTATGGATCACTCCGCGCTCTCCTCAAGAGCTGAAAGGGGAGACAACCCGCGGCAGTGCCACCGTGACTGCCAGTGCGATGACCACCAAAATTTCTACATAGAATCGAGTGGGACAATTTAAAATACTAATTTAAAACAAGGCTCTGTCATGAGACAACAACTCATAATGCTCAGATGTCATAATATGGTGATTATGGATGATGGTCCCCCTCTGCCTGGGGTGTGTGAGTGTGATATAGAGATGGTGAGTTGCAAAGGCCAAGGCTAGTGCATGACATGATGGTGTCACTTGGGATAATCACAACCCAGACCCCGACATTACTCAGCATTATTGGAGACTCCCTTGATATTACTCATCATTTATCATGCCATTCCGAGGATTAATCCAATTGGCTCCCCTTTGTTGAGTACCCCCAAATAGTTACAAACATGTACTTAGTATATAAACTGGGACAATGGAAGCTTTCTCATTGTTATTCCTCAGTAAGTCATTACATGCATCACCCTGCCAGTTAACAGAGAATCCCAGACTGTCCTACCCCTGTAGGACCTGTACTGGAACAAGTCCCTGTTTCCCTGTCCCTGTCTGTGTACTCCCATTTTCAAACATGTTGTCACTGACACTGCACTTTCCCTGATTAGACCACACATATTCCTACACAAGCTACACTCCCACATCTTGGTTTACCAGTTACCCAGTCCCTTGTGTGGCTCCCATTGTGCAAGTGAGTTCACAACAGGCAGTATCTGTAAGTGGTGTGCACTTTACTAGTACAAGTACATGTGGGAGAGACCTGGTGGTACTTACAGGGAGTCACGACGAGTCACAAATCACCGGATCCTGTGAACGCGATTGAGCTCATTGCTCGTTGCTCTATCATCTGGAACGGTTTGCCTTCCCCACTCGCATAAATACTTTGTAGCATTCGTCACAAGACCTCAGCTTTTCTCTAAAAACAACGGAGGTTAGTATCATATCCACTCCGTGTTTCATTGATTGTGTATTTAGTTGTGCTCTACCGCACTTCTAACATTTCGCATTCCCGCCAGTATTACATCACCAAAATCCCATCAGATCAGACATGCTGCCCAGAGGTCCCCCAAGTGAAAAGGAGATCTGGAGAATTGCTCGGCGCACAGCCGACATCATTGAAACCCATATCACATCGGACTTCTGCCTCTTTGGCAGTGCCGCTGCCGCTCTCTGGACCGACACAGGCCGTGTCCCAAACGTGCGTACCCATTGCCTGCATTCTCATACCTACCTATTTCCCACGCAGGATATCGATTTCGTTATTTCCCTTCCCTATGACGATCCTGAAAGGATCAAAAGAGTCATAGTCGACGCGGATGACCGCTACTACCTCGAGGACTCCAAAAAACGCAATGCGACGCACAAGATCCTCTTCTGCCGCCTCCCTGGATGGTCCGCCTACGATCGCTGCCTTATGGTCGATATCCTCGTGTCGGGGGGCAAACTCGGCCTCCCCGTAATCGACTCTTCCGACACGTCCGTATTCAACGGCATCCCCGTCATGCCACTCTTCGACCTCCTCGTCATGAAGACCCAGGGCTGGAAGGACCATAACTCTTCGAGGCGCGTCGACTACCGCGCAAAGGTGCCAGCAGACGTGACAGATATAGACGCTCTCCTTGACTGCGCCAGGGAGGAAAGGGTCTCATACGAAGACGAGAGCAGATCGTACAGACACACATCCGAGTTCCTGGACCGAGCACTCACCCTGGCGCGAAAGTTTGCGGATTGGAACGGTGGATGGGAGGAATGGGAGACCATTGATTTTCCATTGTGAGCCACGAAGGTCGTCCGGCGACACACGACCCAGTATGCCAACTTCGCCCTACGATGTGTTCGCTTTTCGACGCACGGCTCTTTTCTCTTATGTTCTACGTGGATCTGTTTCACAAATGGCGTCTCCTGTGTAAAGACTGATATCAGCAGTCATGTACTTTTACCGTTTATCTCCACTACCTATCTCCCCTACCACCCGTGGGCCCGGGGTACCTTACGCCATATGTTTACCTGACATCTCGTAGGATCTCGTAGGCTTCTACGGTGGCTTGTTATTCTCGAAATCGATCGTTCCGTACATTCTGAAGGAGACCCATTACAGGCTAGAAAAATCTGTGTGAACGATGCCACGCAAAGAAAATGTCAACACGTCTTTACCAGGTATAAATTATGTAATGGCCATGGACACGTGAGGTTGTTCGAGGGGGTTTCGCAACGGCGTCTAGGTTATTATTATCGAGACGTCGACCATTCCTCTGAACCCCTGACTTCTTCACTGCTCCAGTCTTTGCTATGTGCGGTGCCCATCCCTGACGGGCTTATCCAGCAAAGAGCTCGCGCAGCCGCCCCCGCGCCTCTTCAAGTGGTCCTCACTCCCAATTTGTTGCTACCGGGGATGGTTGAGACGCCACTATCTGAATCTAGGCCCTCCAATCAGAAGTTGAGTATCTGGGTGGCGTGAGGTAGAACGACTCCGTGCTCAACGAGTTCGTGCTGAGAGATTTGTAGCGCCGGCAAGCTATGGTGAGGGTAAGTCTCAGGTTCTCAGTTCTTGTCCCCCCGTGGCCGTGACGCCTGTCGACATGGTATACTTGTTGACACTATTTAGATGGTTACGCACGTACTCGACACCACATCGAGTCATTATCGTGTTGGTGTCCCTTGAAATAAATTTTGTTCTTTGAGATAGACCCGGATGTTTTGAAGTTTATCTGCTTGGCTGCGACCAACTGCGACCAACGGGAATATGTATAAAGGGATCACATTTTCAAGTTCACCCAAGTCAAAGATATCCCGATTCAGAGCGTGAAAGGAAGGTGTAGCATCTGAACTGCCCGGCCATAACTTCGACAATTTTGCATTCAACTGGAGTTACTGTACTAATACATTCTGGATCTGAACGTTCTGAACTACTGGACAGGACTACTAGCGTTGTTTTTTTTTTACGAAAAAAAAAAAGAAAACTCCAACCAGCTTCGTACGGCGCACGATCTCTTTTTTATCTCCTCGATACCAACATCGCATTGATCTTCCTTCTCCATTGAATGCGTTGCTCCCCGCCGCTTATCGTTTTCAGATTTAAGATGGGCGTCCCTTCGTGATCTCCAGATCCTTAAGCAGACCCGTCTCGAGCTTATACACGAGCCCGTGTATCTTCAGGTTCCGGCCGCTCTCCCACGCCTTGCGGACGGGCTCGGAATTGGCGACGTTTTCGACCTGCTCGCGCACGCTATCTTCGATGAGCCTCGTGAGAGCCTCCTCAGGGGACAATCCGAGGTCGACGACCTTGGCGGCGAGCTTGATGAGCGGGGTAAGCCAGCGCTGGAGCACCGGCTCGGGCTCGTGTACCGGCGGCGGCCCGGTGATGGCTTGGAGGGCCGCCTTAGCGCCACCGCACTGCGAGTGGCCGACAACGAGGACTGTATGAGGACGCGCAAGCGCCAGAGCGGCCGATCAGCCCGGACAGAAAAGGCAGAGGTGAAAGGAGACGCACTGTGTTCGACGCTATGCGTACCGTCTTTATTAAGGAGATGCCCGACGGAATATGTGATCACCGCGAGCGCACTTTCGTCATCGGGGTGGATCTGGCTGTACGTAAACCGTATGAGCGTCAATAGGGCCTTGCGAGAGAAATCTAGAATGGCGATCGGGGGTAGATGAAGCGTAACTTACTTGGCGATATTGCGATGAACGAAGATATCGCCTGGGGGGGAGGCAGTGATGACACTTTCGGGGACACGGGAGTCAGAACATCCGAGCCAGAGCACCTACGTACGTGGACAGTGTGATAATTCAGACGATGAACACAAGTTTGAGACTGGGAATCCAGAACCGAACGACAACGCACCTTAGGGGTCTGGCCCTTGGCTGACTCTGGGAAAAAGCTTGGGTCGGCGGTGTTCACGGCAGCCGCCCACTGAGCATTATTGGAGAGGATTTTTGCGAGGGTAGGGTCCATCGGGATTGGGCTGTGATGTTGAAGGCGTGTGCTGTCGTCGAAGACTGAAGAAGAAGCAGAAGTGCGTCGGAACAAACTGGCCGAGATAGGGAGAAAACCGTGGGACGAGTGTGCTACAACGGTCGATCCTATCCCTGGCCGTGACCACCTGGGTCTGCTACCACAACTACTACTGCTAGTGGCGCAGAGGGCAGCCTTCACAGCGAGCGCTCGCGAGGGCATATCGTTTCGATTCTTCCGACGTTCGCGTTCTGCTAACTGAACTCATCCTTTTTTTTTTGCTTGATGTGTCAACGCCACACTAGGCGAAGATCGTGACAATTATATGGCTGATCAAAATCAAATTGTGACTCGACGACGGCGATTCGGCGCAAACTTGGGCTGGGCCGCGCTACATGCAGGGCCCAAGGTTTTACCAGAAGTGTTTTACCTGTGTAAGTTAGGGTGTTTATCTTTCGGAAAACTTATGACACACTCTGCACATATTTTCTGAGTGGAAAAGACTGGTGTGCGGGAAGAAATAAATATGTAAGGAAAAATTACATAACCCTGACGAACGCACGCGGCACGCCATTTCACCACATGATACGACACCACATGATACGATACGACCACATGATACGATTACATGACGCTGTCCGCTTCTACGATCGAAATCTTCGTACTCGCATTTCGAGCCTTTCATATAACTAGGACGTGTAACACTGTTGTACTTCCAAGAGTAACAAAACAAAGCGCTATACCATCTTGGGGCTAGATACTCCTGGCGCCGGACTGTACTTGGCGGTAACCATCTGCAATTGCAATGGCGCTTCCAGAGCTGGATGCGCCCAGACACGCGCCCTCCTTGTCATCATTTATCACGACATAATCGGCCAAAGGTGACGGTTTCTCGGCAGCTTGGAAATCTAACTGTTTCAACCTGAGGGCGAGACCAGTTACGGGGCAGCACTGTATCGTCGGTAAAGGCTTTGGAGGTACAGTATGTCAATGTATGGAGAATCCGACCAATGCAATGGTTATAAAGTCCCATATGTAAAGTGTCAACACTGAAAAGACGGTGATCATCCCCTGGGGTCATAATAAAATGACTGTCTCCAGGTCGAGGACAGAGTTCGTCTCCTGTGCTGGTACAAGGCTGCCGGCGAGAGTATGTTCCTCGTTTCACCTTCAAGGTTGGCTCATTTAAATATCCTTAGTCCCTGGTGGCTAGTAACACTTTCTTTCGAAGGGTGGGTCCTGGAGATAGTTGTACTGTGGGTACTCGGCGATCGGATTGCCCTGGGCTCTGTGGTATTGTGTACGAGGTAAGAGAACACCTGAACCGCATACAGTCTGTCACAAAGCCCGAGCCAAGTGTGTTGCAGTCTGGGTTAGAACGTATATGTCTTTCCTCTCGGTCTAGAACTAACAGCAACTCAGTTTAAAAGAGGTAGAAAGCCAGGCGCTCAAGATGTAATTGGATCATTCGGGAGAAGCGGTACTGGGGCACAGAAACCCTTGCTCATTATCGGGAAAAGGTTGTAGAGAAGACGCGGGAGATTCGGTACAGTATGAGTAAGCCTCAGGCAGGTCGTAATTTGGGCGCACGCCATTGTGTTCGAGCCAAGAGCTGACAAGCTCGAGCGTGTCGGGATGCGGCACGACAAGCTGAGCAACCTGCTCCTTTGTGAGGCGCGCGCCATATCTGAAACGAAGAAGCAGCACGTATAAGTAAGCCTCGAACAGAGGGGTAGTGGAGAGGACGTGCTTTGGGTACCTAGGCTGACGGACTTCTTGGAGTCCTTTGCACAATGTGATGCTAACGAGACTCGGCCGGCCATACAGTAAGTGACGCGGTGTCCGAGTCGAACTATCCCAGGAGAAACAACAGCTGCCATCAACACACAATGCCATGGCCAAAAGGCCGCAAGTTACATAGAAAGCTGGAGATTGCACAGGGCTTGAGATAGGGACTCCATTCGGCAGAACTTCATGTGCCTTACGCTCGACCGCGCACTCCCAAATTCTTTCCTGTGGGACTAGTCTTATTCTCGATCTGTCCCGCGACCGGGCTGACCGATGAAAGCGTCGCAGACGAGGCCCTACATTACATTCATCACAATGCACCTTGCCGCGGCGATGTGGTGTCCCAGCTCCAAAGAAGCCCGATTGTGGTTGGGATCAACCTGAGGTGATTCACGACTTTCAAGTTCTCTGATGTTTCGAAATCATCAATAGTTGGTTTTATTTAGACAGCGAGAAACGGGTGCTGTATACTGAAAGTTGCGAAAAGAACCGGATAAAAATTGGGCAGCGACTTGAATAGTTGCCACGCAAGTACACCCGGAAGTCACGCAGGCCATGAATTAACTTTAAAGGTGTTGTCCGAGCCACGGGACTTCGAGAAGTCATGGTGACACGGAAGTTGTGTTCTCCCGTCCGACTTGTCCTCTCTGTACGCATTTTCTACGGGTGGTTCTACATTGGGAAAACAACACTTTTATGAGGCTGTTCACGGTGTGTAGTAGGTCTTGTATTAGTGACGAGACAGGCTTCATGTTTGCTAATTGAATAGTCTACAGTGGGAGCAATGATTGAGGCAGCCCGGCTTGGACAGGCTCAGTAACTGGAAACTTGAATGTCATCGAACAGTTATCGGCTACGAAGAGGGAAAAGCCGCTTCATCGCTACAATATTGATCTGAGGCCCGAGGCACGCTCGACCTTGCGCTCGACTGTAGTGGGCGCAGAATAAGGAATAGCACACAGGAAAGTAGGCAATAGTCAGAGTCTTGTGAATACTGTCCCGCATCTCGGGATACAATTGGTTTACTCTACTGTAAATAAAAAAGGTGTAACCGGGACCAAGACCGGGACTGTGCTTGCTTGCAAAGTGCTTACATAATAATAGTCACCAGAAAGGCCGCGCGGGGAAGTTCTACTAGTACTAGTAGCGTTTGCATAGTAGTACAAATGGCTGAGTTTTTCAATGTACGCCAGACTGAACTATTACAAAGTCAAAGCTTCCCTAGGATGCGACCAAATTCTTTTTCTCAGGCGGTGAAAGACGAGCGGCAACTCGAGGGAATTTGAAAACAATCGTTATCTGAAACACTTTACTACAGTAAGTTAGTCGTTGCCCTCTTCGTTCCTGACGCATGTCACTTTATTGCCGCAAAATTTTGTGTTGCAGTTGTCTCAGTGGCAAGCGTGCCGCGGTGATATTACTCGGCAAGCGGCAGTGTCAAAATTAGTGCCTCTGATTCTCACATGACGCTGACCAGCACTGGACCTTGGTCTTTACAAAGGCCACCGTAACCTTGGATGTTTTCACGCCTCACCCACATCCCCTCTTTTTCTTTTGTGATGACAACACAGCCTGAGGATCTCGACTTCGACCCTCTATCGCTCGTAGGTATGCTGTTCTTCGTAGCTTTCTCGGTGCACTCCCGATGACACACTTATGTGAACAGGGATCGTGCTATTGGTGATCCTTGGTATGTATTCGGTGCGCGTGCCCACTGAAGCGCCGCTGATTCATTCCATAGTCAACGGCTTTCTTTTCGGGGTTGTAAGCCAGCAACTGTATGATTATTCTTTGAGTGGTGGGTTTCATTATCGGAGCAATGATACCACGGATGCCTCACACTGTAGCAGGCTTCAAGGACTCGATGCGCATGAAGTGGGTGCCACAGTCAACCCTTTTAAGAAATATTTACCTTCTCAGGATTTTTGTTGGTGCACAGTACACTGTAATTTCTCTCCAGAGCATAGTGTGAGTTCCTGTTGCCGTCTCTCAGGGTGTCTCGGACTCTTTAACTCATTTATACGGATGGTAGGCTTTGGCAGATGGCGTGGTCTTACTTGTAAGCTCCGAATCAGTCCGGTGATGATAACACGCTCATTGGCGAAATTTACAGCGTCACCGACTATGGTGTCGCCAAGACTGCTAGAGGTTTGTGCCCCATGTCGCCCGTATGTGTACGAGCCGTTCAATCCCAGTCAAAGCTCGTACATGGCAGGTGCCTGTCAGCTCAGCGTGTCAATGCATCCTCATTTTGTCGGCGAACATATTCCTCGCCGATCGGTTAGTTGATCTAGTTGGTTATTCAAAGTTCACTGATCGATGTCTGATTCAATTTCCAGTGTCCGTGCTCTGACAGGAAACCGCCTGAAGAGCGGTGTAATCATCGCGCTGTCCATTGCTGCCTTTGGATTCGGCATGGGTATCGCCATGCTCACTTGGTTAGGCCATTTGGCGTAAGTGTACCGTGACTATTCATACCCAGCTCCGGCATCTACTCACACCAGCTGAAGGCCCGATGGTACTTTCACTCGCCCAGAAATATTTATATTGGCTTTCTGGCATGGGTTACAAGTCATCGCCGAGTGCCTCATCACTTGTACGCCACTTTTCAGTTGTGAAGGAAAAACCTACATCTCATTCATTAGACTCTCTTATGCGGGCGCTTCTAAACTCCCGTACTGGTATTCAAAAATCAGACAACGTCGTACACTACCTCATCCCCAGAGTCGTCCAAATTGGACTCTTTGCCATGATTTGGTCAATTTCAGGATTGGTGGCATTCGTCTTCACGCCAAAGGTCTGCTCGCTTTTTGACCTGACAGCGGGCGCTATATACACCCATGTGAGTGGTTCTTCTCTCCGCGAATCGCTCCTATTGACAGGGGTGACGTGTAGGTGATATTCGATACGCTCCAGTCGCGCGGCGACTCGCGCCACAGATTGCGTGAGCGCGTTGCCAAGCCCAGCCATATCGACATGTCACTAACTGTGCAGGTGCGGTACTTAGCCTGTGAGAATTTCCTCCGTAACCTACTAAAGCACCACCTTTCGCAGTCGTCCTCGCGTAGCTTTGATAGAAAGGTAGCATCGGTTTCTCCTGGAGCAACCCATACCAATGTTCCTGTCGTATCGTTGGCGAACTTGGGCCCAGGTCTGGAAACAACCGCTCAGTCGACTTACCACATCTCCAGAGACGATGTCTCGGAGATCGAGTGTGCGCGAGTCGGACAACACGGCATCCACTATGAGTTCTCGTATGCACACTTTCTGGGAGAGCACTGATCTGGACGAGTGCTGGCCTAACGTGGAAGCACAAGAGTCGAACCACAGGTTCTCTAACATGCACCAATGTTGCAACCTTCAGGGCATTCTTCGGTGCCTGCATGCCACCGCGCGGAAGGCTCCGGGGCCAGTGACGTTAAGTCATGCACCATGCCCAGTTACGAGTACTTGTCCCTTTGTCAATTCATCCCTTCCCCGTACTCGTAATGAGGCCCTTTTGGAGCACGACCGCGTGTGAGTTGGGGAGTGCCTGGCAGAATTCATTTTACGCTATTACAGTGCTCAAATCAGTTCGATCATCCCGGCTCCGAGTTCGTTTGGATAATTATATTTTATAGCACCGTTTATATCGAGCCCTCATCGTAGATAGAAAATGTGGATCAACGATTTTGATTTGATATTGGAGGAAAAAAACTCAGCCGTTAGACGCAGGAGATACAGGCTCTGTTCAACGTATGGTCTGAAAAAAGGGCACTTGTACAGAACGATCCCTGCTGAAAAGAAGGGTAGGGCACTTGCACACTTCCTGGGCCTCCCGTTTCATCCACAGCATCGTTCGCCATTTAGTATCTCAATACACTGCAAATCGGACTCGGACGACTCTCCTCGCCAAACATGTCCGAGTTGTCTGTGATGGTCTCGCAAGGTCCGATCGCGCATATCCCTCCTGGCGAGCGGCGTGAGGGAATAGTGTAATGATGCCATCCGTGGATACATCCGATTGTATCAGGTCGGAGAAACAAGCTGAAGGCCGGGTGATTCGTCATGCAAATCGGCTAGCTTTCTTTCTGATCACATCAAGACAGATCCACATAAAGGCGGAGGGATCAAGCCTCGAAGATCGCCTTTCACTCTGAACGGATAAGTCACACGAAGATCTCAGGCTCGAGAGGAACCTTAGTTCGCCCTCGTAGACCAAGAACAAGAAAGGGACTCTCGCCGCCTCCATACCCAGAGAATGTGATAAGAATAAGATTGAATAAGAGGGGGATGGCTCGATGACGAGTGAAGAACCGCAATCTTTCCCAGGCCCTGGCAGTTTGTGTCAATAGTCGCTTTAGGAAATCTAGAAGTCACATCAAATCAGTCATTCGTAAAACATCAGCCTTCTTTGAACCTCTAAAAACATTCAGCCTGAACCCATTTCGAATTCGAATCACTGGACGCGTCGGCCGGGGTTGGTTGAGGCGAAGAAGAGCCGTGGAGAACGGAAATTCCTCGCGCCCATCGTCAACATCCATACACTAGCTTCAACTTGTAGTTATTCGATGAGGCATATACTGTACTGACTTGATGGTTATGCGCTAATTGTTAAATGGATAAAGTCCAAGACAATTTCAAGACGACTTGCATTAGCAACTACCGTTGACCAATGTTGCACTGCCAGTGGGCAAGTTTCGAGCTTGGTGCAAGTTGACGCATGTTTGGCGTAACATAGCTCGGCACATAGCCCAAGTCGAAGCGTGACGAGCCTCTTCGCTCACGGCGAGATGCCGCGACGTGAAAATCGATGTGGTTGACAGGGCGGCAAGCGGCGTGGCGTCTGTCGTCAATGCAACTAACTTACACTGCAATCGCTTGTACTTCTCAAATTCTCATGTTTGTGTGAGGACAGAACATGCAGCGTCACTGAACTTGCAGAGACCGAGTTGGTGGATATTAGGCACAGGTCCTGGGTATCAAGGGTGCATTCCGGATCCCACACACTGCGGCGTGGTTCAATACAACAAGTGTTATTCTATCGATTTGCCGGAAGCCGATAGCGATAGTAACAGAAAACCCCAAACAGATGGGAAGCGCATGCTCTTCCAGAAGCGCGCACTCGACACCTTGCTCGACACAGTGGGTATATGTTGAACGCCTGCTCGGACCTGAAAAGAGAAGCCTCACGGCTTCTGCGCGATGATCGGGCCCGTTACAGTCAATAAATTGTCAGAAAATCAGGAAGTGGTTTATAATCGACTGCTTATGCTACACTACTGTAATTAAGTTAGTACAATAAGATTAGAAGACCATCCAAAGTATAAATTATTATAAGACACGGCATAATTGAATTAAAAAATAATTTCAACTTGGTTATAACGACCTTGGCGATATTATATTAAATCATAACCCTCTTCCTCAAATTTCCAACACTTTAATTTCAAGTGATGCTCGGCAAGCTGAAAAGCCAGAAAAGACCAGGGGTTCGGAGCTCACGGGCTGAGGCCTCCTCACATCATCTCATTACCAAGTTCATTACACTGTATTCATTACGAGGCTCATTACGCGACCGGGCCCTACCATTGGGTGGTTCACCACGTGGTCGCTTTCTTACTCACGGTCATTCAAGTGTTTCAGGTAACTTAGTTTTACACATCTTCATTCACAAACCACACCAACGTTCTACTAGTCCGCAGTTTCTTTTCTATATTTAGTCTTGACTCTTGACGGCCTGTGCCAGGTCAGGGTCGGTGTGTACTCGACAGATATGAAATTTCATTGCCGTACAGAAGGTGTAGATTTGCACGGTGCACCCACCGAACATCCTTAACGTCTGCTTGGATGGCTTCTCGTCGGGTCCCTGCACGGCATTCCCTCTGGATTGTTGATTCGTTGTACGCTCCTGACATCGCTTTACCTCTCCGACGAGTCTCCGTTGCTTAGAAATTGGTCGCCGTCAAGAATGAACAGCCCCAGTCTTCCAAATGTTTATGACCGCTCGCGCCGGAAGGTGTCATGACCTCCATCATGCGTGCGTGGGGCTGTGGATCAGCGGCAGCGCAGTCTGCCTGAAGCTTCAAGCTGGCATGCCATAGGCACATTAATCCACCACAGGTCTCGCACCTACGACCGGCATGAAAGGGCAGAGATAAAAGGATATGACTGCACGCCGGACCAATGCTCAGTCTCGATAACCTCCTTGTTCATAACAATATGCTCTCGACAACCTTCTTAGTTGTCACCCTCTCTCTGGCGTCCCTCTCGCGTGCTTCTGTTCTCGCCGTCACACCGTCTCCTCAGCAGTTCCAAAGCACGTGTCGCACAATTGCGTCCGCTGTTTCTAATTCTTCTCAAGTGTTCTACCCAAGTGCGTGGTTCTCATGCCCTTCGTTTGCACTAGGCTAACGTAGAAGGGAAGACTCGACCCAGTATATCGCCGACAATGAGCACGCTATCATCTCGTCCAGTCAGCCATCTGCGTGCTCAGTCGAGCCTGGCTCAGCAGCAGATGTCAGCGTGATTGTATGGTACCTTTCTTTAATAATAGCCAGCACTCACAGCGTGTTATGGCAGTTGAGCATCTTGGGATCCACTCGTACGCCTTTCGGGGTGAAAGGCGGAGGTCACGCGTATAATCCTGGATTCTCCTCCACGAGCGGGGTCGAGATTTCCATGACCCGATTCGACATCATCGAGCTCAACAATGTCACAGGAACCGTTGACGTTGGATCTGGCGTTATTTGGGACCGAGTATATGCGGCTCTGGACTCAACTGGGTTCAACATTGTTGGAGGACGCATTCCTACCGTCGGCATTTCCGGTTTGACTCTGGGCGGCGGTGGGTAAACCCTCCTTGTCACGACACTGACCGCTGACTGTGATTTTGTTTACCAGGTTATGCTCTCATGAGCAACCAGTACGGATTAGGCATCGACAATATGGCGGGATATGAGCTCGTCCTACCAAACGGGACAATTACAAACGTGACCTCAAACAATGAAGATTTATGGTTCGCACTTCGGGTGAGTGACTTGAAACGCCACAGGGAGACGGTTCGCTGAGACTACATATTCGCAGGGTGGAGGGAATAACTTTGTGCGTCACTTGCAAGGCTGGTAGAAAGGGAGTTCGATTGACATGGATTGATAACAGGGTATCGTTACGAAGTTCACTTACAAGACTGTACCGCAGGGCCAAGTGTGGGTCAGTAACATTGATTTACGTATCCTAATACTCGCAAGCTGACTCTATTTGATAGGGTGGTGTCCGACAGTATGCTGTAGACCAACTGGATTTAGTGAAGGAGGCCCTTGTTAAATTCCAACAGAAGAACGACACGAATGCAGCTTTGAATGTCGTTGCTATTTACACTCCAGCGGGGGTACGTCCACGTTCTCAATATTCTACTTTACAGCAAGAAATATCGTTTATCCAGGTCATACCATCTGCTATCATCTTCTATAATGCGCCCACACCCGCGCCAGGGATTTTCGACGACTTCTTAGCGATTCCGACGAATCAGTCCGATGTCCAAACGAGATCATTCGTTGACATGTTCAGCAGCCTCACCTTCATAAATCCTCCCAACACTGCTCGGTCTGTCCTTACTCGACTCTGGCGATAAATCGTGGCTGATAAAAGATATATAGAGGTCACCTCAACGGTGTCTCCGTCACGCAGTACTCTCCGTCTGTTTTCGACACAATCGTGAATCAGACTTTGGTGAGCGCCCTCTTGTCCCACGCGTCCGAATATGACTCAACGACCGCGCGGCGGCAGTTCTGGGGAGAGAAGTTTACAGGCCTGGATCCAAATGTCACTCTCGCACTCACTTTCGAGCCATTTCTGACGGATATGTTTTCTCACGGTTCTGAGTCTGCGTACCCGCCCGACCGTTCTCACGTTCTTTTCCCTACGGCGGTCACTGTCGCGTACAGCAATGCTTCCCTGGACGATGCCGTAGTCAAGGCGGTGCGCAATTTATCGGATGTAGTCACCGCGGCGGCAATTGCGGATGGGCAGAACTTGACGCATGCAGCTGTATACCCCAACTATGCATCGTTTGACACGCCGCTGGAAGACATTTATGGGGCCAATTTACCTAGGCTGCACGGGATAAAGCAGGCGGTTGACCCGAAGAATGTGATGGGCCTTGCTGGCGGTTTCAAGCTGTGAAGAATGACTCGGATGGCGTCCTTCGCACCCAATCCTCCTTTTCCGGTTCTGTGACTTTGGATGGAACATTGATCAGTATATACTAGGCTCGGCGGTAGCAAAGAAAAAACACTAGATATTTTTTGTAGCCTCGAGAATACATCGTACAAACTTTATATTGTACATAGAGATAGAAATATCTATAGCCTATTACACACTTTAAGAAATAGGTTCCTCGGAGAGTCAATTGCGGAGAGTGCAGCAGTGCGGCTTTGAGTGCCCAGTTGAGTGCAGCCCATCGCAAATGCGGAATTTCAACATTGTAGCAACTTCCCACGGGTGATGCTGTATGTAAACTTTATACAGTAAGACCTTGGCGATATTATATTACCACTTTTCCAATTTCCGACAATTTAGTTTCATATCTCGGCCGTTGACTCTGGATGATGGTTCCCGAAAAGACAAGCTGAAAGCCAGAAAAGACAGATCAGAAGCTCAAACTCGGTCGCGCTCTCATCCAACTTCCTCTTATATCCAAAGATTACAAACCTTGCGTCTCATTACATGTGCTCATTACACCGTGCACCACGGCCGGGCCCCAGCGTTCGAGCGCAACGTTGGAGTGTGAGTTCGCCACCATGTCGCTTTCTGCTGATGCCCCATCATTCATTCTCACGGTCATGTCAGATACTTTTACATCTTCGTCGTTCAATGTCATCAACGAGGTGTTAGTGGGCTCTACTAGTCCGCAGTTTGTCTTCTATGTTTAGTCTAGACAGCTCGCGCTATGCTAGGGTCGGTGTGTATGTTTGCTCCTGACTACTCAACAAATATGACGTTTCGTCGCTGCACCGAGTCGTATAGAAGTGTAGGCGAGTGATGTTTTCGGTTTTATGCCCTTGGAAAGAGCTCGAGTCAAGTCATCCCGAAACACCCGTAACTTCTGCCTGAATGACTTCTCGTCGGGTCTCTGCCCAGCTTGCCTTCTGGATCGTCGATTTGTTGTACGCTCCTGTCATTACTTTACCTCTCAGTTGCTTAGACATTGGTCACAGAACGAATGACCATAGTGCTCCAGATGCTTAGGACCGCTCGCGTCGGAACGTATCATGGCCTGCATTGGGCGTCCACTGCGTGTCGGAGGCTATAGATCGGCGGCGCAGTCTGCCTGAAGCTTCGACTGTGGAGCCGGCTGCCATAGGCACATTAATCTACGTCACCTAGCTTACGACCGGCGTGAAAGGACAGATATAAAAGGAACTGCAAACCAATGCTCAGTCTCGATAACTTCCTTGTCTGCAACAGTATGCTCTCGACAGCATTATTAATTTTCTCTCTGGCGTCAATCTCGCGTGCTTCTATTCTCACGGTCACTTCTCCCCAGCACTACCAAAGTTCTCAAAGTACTTGTCGCACAATCGCATCCGCCATTTCCAATTCCTCTCAGTTGTTCTTCCCAAGTGCGTGTCTCTCATGTTACCTTTCGTTTAGCACCAGGTTGACATAGAAGGGAAGACTCGACCCAGTATATCGCTGACAATGAGCACGCTATGGTCTCGACCAGCCAACCGTCTGCGTGCTCCGTCGAGCCTGGCTCAGCAGCAGATGTCAGCGTGATTGTATGGTACCTTCCTATGATAATATCCAGCACTCACGGCGTGTTATGGTAGTTGCGCATCTTGGGATCCACTCGTACGCCCTTCGGAGTGAAAGGCGGAGGTCACGCGTATAATCCTGGGTTCTCTTCCACCAGCGGGGTCGAGATTGCTATGTCCCGATTCAACATCATCGAGCTCAATAACTCCACAGGGACCGTTGACGTTGGATCTGGCGTTACTTTGGACCAAGCATATACAGCTCTGAACTCAACTGGGTTCAACATCGTTGGAGGACGCATTCCTACCGTCGGCATCGCCGGTTTGACTCTGGGTGGCGGTGGGTGAACATCCCCTTTCATCACACTGACCACCGATTGTGATTTCATTTACTAGGTTATGCTTTCACGAGCAGCCAGTACGGATTAAGCCTCGACAATATGGCGGGATATGAGCTTGTCTTACCAAACGGGACCATTACAAATGTAACACAAAGCAATGCAGATTTATGGTTCGCACTTCGGGTGAGTGACTTGAAACGCCACAGGGAGACAGTTCGCTGAGACTACATATTCTCAGGGTGGAGGGAATAACTTCGTGCGCTACTTACTTGCAAGGCTGGTAGAAAGGAAATCCGATTGACGTTGGATTGTTTCCAGGGTATCGTGACCAAGTTCATTTACAAGACTGTACCGCAGGGCCAAGTGTGGGTCAGTAACACTAATATACCTAACCTGATCCCTCAAGCTGACTCCTTTTGGTAGGGCGGTACCCGTAATTACACTGCAGACCAACTGGATTTAGTGAAGGATGCCGTTGTTAAATTCCAGCAGAAGAACGACACAAAAGCAAATTTGAATTTCAACACGCTTTACACTTCGGCGGGGGTACGTCTTCACCTTTTCAATATTATTATTTACATATCATGTATTCAGGTCGTATCTATTGCTATCCTCTTCTACAATGCGCCCACACCCGCGCCAGGGATTTTCGATGATTTCTTGGCGATTCCGACTAATCAATCCGACGTCAAAACGAGATCATTCGTTGACCTGTTCAGCACCCTCGCCTTCGTAAATCTCCCCCTCACAGCTCGGTCGGTCATTACTCTACTCTGGGGATAAATTGTGACTGATGAAGGATATAGAGGTTTCTTCAACTGCATCCCTGTCACGCAATACTCTCCGTCCGTTTTCGACACAATCGTGAATCAGTCTTTGGTGAGCGCCGTTTTGCTGCACGCGTCCGAATATCACTCAACACTCGTGCGCCGGCAGTTCTGGGGAACGAAGCTCAGAAACCTGGATCCAGATGCCACCGTCGGACTCACCTTCGAGCCATTTCACAAGGACCTGTTCTCTCACGGTTCCGAATCTGCGTACCCACCCGACCGTTCTCACGCACTTTTCCCTACGGGTCTCGGTTTCGTGTTCGGCAATGCTTCCCTGGACGATACCATTATCAAGGCGGTGCGCAATTTCACCGATGTAGTGATCGCGGCAGCGATTGCAGATGGGCAAAATTTATCGCACGCAGCTTTTTACCCCAACTACGCATTGTTTGATACGCCGCTGGAAGACATTTATGGGGCCAATCTACCTAGGCTGCATGAGATAAAACAGGCGGTTGACCCGAAGAATGTTATGGGCCTTGCTGGCGGTTTCAAACTGTGAAGAGTCGAATCCCAATCCTCCTTTTCTTGTTCTATGAATGAGACATTTAATTGATACAGTATATATTAGTAGGATATATTTTTTCGGTATGTTTTCAATCCCCTTTCCATATATGGTATGTTTGAATCACGTGAACTTGCTTCTCACGGAACATCATCTGTGCAGCCACTGGCATGACATCAGTACTACACTCCCCAATTCTTCAAGACTTGGTTCTGGGTGAAAATATTCAATTGCTGAAGCCGGAAGGCAGCGGAGGGAGGGGTGCTGCGCTAGCGGCACATCGTAAAGCCCTGATATCGCAAGGTACTTAAATTCAAGCATAAACCCAGGGTTCATGCAACGTTCATGCCACACTCCTGGCCCATATCCGAGTCGCTTGCAACTAGCAGCAGCAGCTTCTCTCGTTGTGACGTCGTCCGTGGCAGCCACTACCACCTTTGTAGACCATGACTCAGGGATCGTCTCCTCCAGCCTCCGAGTATCTGGCGAGCGCATTACAATCCACGAGCCTCATCATCTCCTGCAGCCTCCCGGTTTCATGCCGACTCCTTTCGCCCACCTCTCCAACCCGTCGCCCGTGCTTCCGCCCCCTCGACGTTCTGCACTCCTATTTTACGCGAAGTGCCTGCCATACGAGCGGGGCACGTGAACAGCAGCTCTCTCCCCCTTCATACCCAGAGAAAGGGGGCAGCGTGGGTGCACACTTTTGCCCCTTTGTGCTCCCGTTGTAAGCACGTTCGTGATTTCTTTCAAAGGCAGAGGAAGTTCCAGAGGGAAAGCGGTAAGGAAAGGGAGGGCCTCCGAGTTCCGACCGAGGCGGCAGGAACGAGCGAGATGTCGAGAGCGATATTGGTTTCAAGTGCCCTTGTTTGGGCTGGACTTGAACCGAGTTCACGCGAAAGCTGGGTGAACTCGAAGCTGGAGGAAACAGATGAGCGACATGTACTTTTATGAATTCAACCCTAATCCGGAGGTTAAATACAAAAGTAAGTACCTACGGGACGAGGTGGGTGGAATAGAGGGATTGTGTAGAGTACGGGTAGGTCGTGTGGTATCGTCGAGCAGTCATGGGGCGACAATGGAACAAGACAGGAGGTTGTGAGAGGAAAGATGGCAGCGACTAGAGAGAGGGTGTCGAGACGAAGGTGCACGCACTAAGATAACAAGGGGTAGGAATCATCAAGTACTCGCACCTCTTATCGAAGATCGTGATAAATGGCTGGGGATGTGGCATGGCAATAAGGCAGGGAATGACGGGGATGAGGATGAGCGTCGGATGGGGATGGACAGTGGGGGCACGAGGCGCTGGGAGGACGAGCGGTTCCGAGGCTCTCGAAGTCGATCGGTGACATGCAAGAGGAGGGAGCGAGGGACGTGACCGAGGATGCTGAAGGCATGTCCGACTCGCGTCCCTACATTCGCTTCATGGATGCGCGATTATTGGATCCAAAGTGGGAGCGACAGCGAAACCGCTGAGGGATGCTGGGAGGTCAAGGGACAAGAGATGATAAGTGCGCGAGGACACATAGGAGAGGCAAGGTAGAGAGGCCGTGGGTTGAAGGAGACCAAGCTACAGTGCTTGACCTTGAGAGCTTGGTCGCCAGTGAGGACGATGAGCTTGGTCGCCAGCGACGCAGGAAGTTGGTCGGTAAAGACGATTTACAGCACTCACTGGCACGCGCAGTACTCACGGTTTTTTCCTACATCCAAATCCCTTTTATTCTGTATCCAATTGCGTGTCATTGTGCTGTGCGCCGTTTCTTGTGACCGGAGCACTGACAGGCTTCAACTCCCCATCGCGCGTAACTTCATGAATTCGCCATTTGAGAGATAAGTCGACGAGGACGTTTCAAGGATGCGGCAAAGTTACCGTTGCACTGGCAGCAAGTTGACGCGGGGAGGAGGTTTCGCTCATTTTGAATTTCAGACATCAACATGCATCGACCTGGGTCCTGGGAGTCCACCGGGGAAGTGATGTGCCTAGTGCCTAGGTGCCTGGTGATCGTATCGCATTCTCATTTTCTCTTGAACAAGCTGAATCATTCCTTCTTGTTCTCTTACCACCATGTTCTCCCCAGAGCGCATCCCTTCCCCTGCTCCCCTGCAGGTTGTCCCCCGAGCTACAGCCCCCTCTACCTCTCGCAGTGGTCCTGACCGACCCGTTGTGAAGGGGGGTGCTTCCTCTAGGTCGTCCCCTGGGGTTGTCGACCTTTCGGTCTTCGACATCCTCAACATCTTCCGTCGTCGTTGGTTCCTCTCCCGGGCCAACCTCTTGGCCAACACCATCTCTGCTCAAAAGGCAGAGGACGGAAAAATTTCTTGGGTGGAGTTTACTCCCCCATTCCATTCTCACCTGGTCAAGTGCGCTGTTGCGCTTGTGCCTCACCCTGTCCACATGGTGAAATGGGTGATGTTTGTGTTTATTTTGGAGCTGCTTAATGGGGAAGGCCCTGGTGTCTTCTTCGAACTCCAGAAGGGCGGCCGCAAGGCCAATAATGCCCAGAAGGAGAAGCGGCGTCTTGCACGGAAACGGAGCCGTGCTTCTAAGCGTGAACGGGATCGTGAAGCTGCGAAGGTAGCCAAACTTCCCACACGTGCGCGGCAATGCGAGGTATGTGGACGGCAGTTCAATTCCCGCAAAACCGCCAAGAAGCACAAGTGTTCCGGTTCCAAAGTGGTGCGCATGCCGAAGGAAGCTGCCTCTGTGCTGGCCTCACACGCTACGCCATTGGC
>QFDV01000127.1:2132-14121 GCA_003315845.1 Lactarius trivialis
TTTCTCAAGTAGGGAGTATCAATGACACAAAACACCGACCAACAGAGAGCAGTACAGGGGTCGGGATGTCCCATCATTATTGTCTTGTACCCATCGGGGGTCGATTACTACCTGCTTTTGTCCCAAATATATACATATGATCTAACTTACACCCCTCGTGCCGACAAGGAGCGGGATGATCATGATCAAGCTGATCGGTGTCTGGGGGAGTGGGGGCTGGTTAACTCCGAGTCCGTGCCTGCGCCGACACAGCGAGCCCCCGCCTGCGCCGCTCAAGCTCAGCCTCAGCCTCCAGCTCTCCAGCGGCCGTCTCGGCGAGCCGCGCGACCCCTCCGTGCTCGTACGCCGCCGCGAGGCGCGCCTGCGCAGCCGGCCAGGTCCACCCGTCTGCCTCGGGTAACACAGTCCGTGGTGGGGGGTCCGCATCCGGTTCGGAAGCGGAGGGCATCATCACCGGCAGTGAGATGGGCGGAGGCAGCGGAGCCGAGTCGGACGCGCGATGGATGCGCGAGGCGAGGCGTGGCCACTTGGTGAGGAGCGTGAGGCGCATCGCGGAGGCGAACTCCTGCGTCTGAGAGGGTGTGAGCGTCGGCGGCAGAGGAATTGGGCTTTGTTTTACGCACATCTCGGACACCGAGGTATGTCTTCACACCCCACACCCCTGCGGCGCCGCCCGCGACGACGAGTGCGGTGGCGATGCTAAACGCTTTGAGCGAAAATAGAGCGCCGTTGAAACCATCCTCTGAGGAAGCAGAAGAGCTTTGAAGAGGGCTACTCGCTTCCGCCAAATGAGTTGATGCAGGCGTCAGGGCCGATGCTACACGAGGCGGCGGTGCGGATGAAGGGACCCCGCGCGTCGGCGCTCGCCTCACAGGCGGCGCAGAGGTCGCCATCGAGGACGATCCGCTTTTGCTGAGTGCAGATGAACGTACACGCTGTCGGCGAAGCAGAACGAGGGGTACAGCGAGGGCTGCTGTCGTGAAGGCAAGCTAAAGTGTTTCATTTTTGCGGCTTCGCTTGGCCAGCCAAGCGTAATACTTACCATTGAGACCGGAACCCATAAGGAAATGTATTTTCTACTGTCCTTTTGTGGAGGCTCGTCTGATGGAGAGCCTGAGTCCGACATGTCGACTCAGAACACTGCCCGGAACACTGGCAAGGAACGTTGAGGTCGAAGAACAACACCGGAACCGGGCCGGAATCCGTCCGTTTCAGGTCGACGCTGTGGCACGGCCCGCACCTCCGAGCAGTCTTAGCTTCAGGCTTGCGCGATACTGTACTGTACCACTTGAGAACGAGAGAATGCCCGTTATATTCCAATCAATCACATCAAATTGTACACTCTCCCACTTCGGGGCGAGAAACCAAGAACCAGGCACGATAACCGCGACCATCGTTTCCAGATACGATTTAACTAGCGCATCAATGAGCCTCGTGGCTTTCTCAGCGACTCTGCAATTCCCAAGAATGTCTCGGCGAGATGCACCTTCCAGAAGTCAGCCTTATTTGTCTGCGCGGAATGCGTCAACACTCACCGTATTGAGGGCTGTATTGAAAGACGAAGGAATCCTTGTTGCTGCAGGTAACAAGGGGTCTGGGGGTGCTTTGTTCTGTATATCGAGAGCGATGTTGACCATATTACGGAGAGTAGAGATCGAAGAATTTTGGCTACTGGGAAGATTTCTACTAGGAGGATTTGGGACACTGGGAAGATTTTGGCTACTGGGAGGATTTCGACTACTGGAAGGGTTTCGGCCGGTGAAGTCGAAAGTGAAGTTGAAAGAATTTTGACCGAAGATAGGATGGGAAAGAACAGACGGCCTAATTAAACTGTCAGCGAGCCGTCATCATCAGCAGAAAGCGGCCCACATATTAGAGCTAGCAGTCGAATCCTCATCTGGTATAAACGAAACAGCATGAAAAGAAAGCGGCTTTCTAACTAGCCCATCAGCGAACGGTGCGCAGAGGCGGAGAGAAACCCACCCATGCTGAACTGCGGAGCGACAAAGATCTACGACAGCCTTCTCCTGTACCGAGCACTGCCCATCTGACAGGAAAACCATGACAGGTGTTCTAAAATTTGTAAGGGAATGTTCAACCAGGCAGAAGTGACTCAAAGATAAGAATGGGAACCTTTCCGTGCTCCAGTTGCGCGTCATGATAGCTTGGCCGGCTTGGAGTGCTGTCGTGAAGTTTGTGCCGCCTTTCGCCCTCTCGTTCAGGACAATATCTAAGAGTTGATCCGGGGTGCTCGTGAAATCGTTGGCCACAGCACTTTTTGTGGTGTCATTGAACAGGATAATGCTGTATGCATCACGTCGTGCGCCAATTGCCTGTTGACCCGACGCGACAGCAGCATGGCGGGCGGACCAGAAGCTGTATAGAGCCGAATATACTGCACCGAGCCTGTTGTCGGCCTTCTCCCGGATTCGGTCTGTTGCGGGCGCATCCGGTAGGGGTCGACGGTCACCCTTTGACATAGAGCTAGATCTAGAGTGAAGACATGAGATACTTGCATAGCGCTAGGAAGCTGGCGTCACTTTACCTGTCAATGGCGAATATCCTACGGCACATGCGGTGTTCGATTCATTTAGCATTCTCACAGGCGAAACCAGTAGGCTTACACGTGGAAAGCTTGCTGCAGCACAGCGGGATTCCTGCACGGAAACATATGCCCGTCATTGGATACGTGACCGATTCCATCCGCAGGATCGTTAGTACTCTTAGGGGGATGAAACATGAGTAGCGTGCAGTATGAAGGCTGTGCAGGTGCAGAATCCGTCGCCGAGTGTTCGGAGCCTGTTTAGACGAGACGTAAGTAGTGAACATATGGCAGTCAATGCTTCTGGCGCACTTGGGCACATTGCATCGCTGCGAAATGCCAGTCGTCAGTAACTTATTCGGATATAGGACATATCAGTCACAAACCATTTGACGAAGTTGGCTTGCTCGTCACGGGTGTATGGGTCTGAATTCAAACCTCAGCATTGGAAAATTTGGAGGAAAGGTGAACTCGTGACCTTTAAAGCCTGCGAGAAAAAATGATAATATAGCTTAGAAGGTATCTCGGACAATACAGTACGGCGCGTAACGAACCCATTCTACGCCAGTAAAGGCTGTGAGTGACCGCATCCTTGGGTCTGTCTGGATCGGGAACCATTTTGCTGTTGATGTGCTGTACTTCAACACCGTCGCAGGAACCATTCGCCTCAGCGCGGCAGTAGTCAATATGGGCGTGTCTTCCCATTGACGAGCAGATGAGGTTGCACATCATGGGTGCTCCCTCGTCGTTGGAGGAAAACTTGCGACCTCCCAATTCGAGACTCACGCCGTCTGGGCCATCGACGGCCCAGCGGGTTTGTGTCATGGACCCGTGACTTGTTTCGTGTTCCTGCTGGGTATGACCTTAAAATGAGGATCAGTCAGTCGTCAATGAGTTATGAGCTTACTCCTTACCAAGTGGCAGGGTACAGAAATAGCCACAATTCCCGCAACTTGATGATTTCGATTCACATGTCAACACGTCATGCCACGAAAATAACGCACCGTGTTTCACAGAAATGGAACGGTTGGCCCTCTCTGCTGTGGATGTGTCCACCTTCATGCACCATCAACCCCGGTGGAATAGTCTGAACACATTGCATCCGTTTTGCGACTGGGGAAGGTTGGAGGTCAACATGGCCTCACGCATCCCGCTGTTTCATAACAAACCTTGTGTATACTACGAGGAACGTCGTTTCAAGTTAGATATGCGATGCAAGAAAATCTATCTGTACTCACCCTGGTGTACTGGAACGTCTCGTGTTTGCCTGTGAAAGTAGCCTCGATGGATTGCGGGGACGTGTCAATCTGGCAAATTCCCGGGGCCGCACATGGCTTTGAGCACGAATGCGCTTCTCTGATTTCACGAAACACAGTTTTCCTACCGGTATGGAATAAGGGAAAATTACACTGACCCACACAAGTGATGCGCGTCCGGAATGAGCCCGTGAAGGTGGGGTTGGTCACAAAGTCGTTTGCAGAGCGAGCACGTCGCCGGGCAGAGTCTCGCATCGCAGGAATGTGACTCGTGTTCTTGGTCGCTTTGGCGAGGGAATTGGTCGGAAGCTGAGAAATATCGAAGATGGAACGTGCCTGGGAATACTGCAGCCTTCGTGACAAGAGAACGTCTTCCCACCTGGTAATACTATGTCCTTGAGGGCACAGGGCTGATGAAACGACGCAACCGTAAGTAAGCACATCTTCTCCATAGCAGATGCAATCGTACCTCGCCGCACATATGTGCAAGTGCGGAGCACATATGCTCGTCTTCAGCATGTCCCATAATCTAACACTGTTTAAGCTCGAGTTGAAACAAACTCGCTCCTGCACACCTTTGTGCAATCTTCTAGGCACCCTCGCCTCCCCAACAACTTGCAAGGATCGCCACACAGGTGAGCGTTGACAACACAGCTGTACGCCGATGAGTAGTCGAATTATCAGGAAGCCTATCCCACGTACACGTGCTGCCCGGGATGTCCGGCGCTACAACATCGTTAGCTAATAATAAGTTAAACGAAAGGGCAAACAGATCGCACGCTAAGCCACAGAGCTTCGTAGAATCCCCGCAAAATTCGCAGTCATGCACACACTTGTGAGTGGTCTGGCAGCTGTGTTCGCCCTCGTGTAGCCGACTACAAACGCAGAGGAGATGACATGATGGGCATTGAGCTCTGCAGAGTCGGACATTGGTCTTCATCTCAATGATCAAGCTGTCGAATCGTCTGCGTAGGTCCTCAATGGCAGCATGTCCACCTTGGAACCTCTCTAAATTTGAGTCCAACCAATGCTGGACATGGTTGACTCGCAAATCGATCAGCCCGTTCAGGTGCGACGCGAGTCCTCCTATCCATTCAGAGTCGGGCATGAATTGTCGTGGCGTCCCAGAGTTCCAGGCTTTTAGTAGAGCGGAATGATACATTTCAATCTCGTTTGGCGGGAGTTGCTCGCGATCGGAAATAGCAAAGCGTGCCGTAGTGTCATCGCATTCCACTGCGAGGTCAGTATCGAAGTTCTGCGTACTAGGTCAGGATTTTCGTCCGCGAGGCAAATTGTCAGTACGGACCTTCAGGGGCTCGAAATCTGGATCAATCTCGGAATACCCCGTAGCTAACGCAAAAGGAAGGAAGGCCGAGAGTGATTTGGCACGATGCTCGGCCATGGTATCTGTTGCGAGTGTGAACAAAATTTACAGATATATGCGAAGCGACGAACGAGAAAGCGCTCCCCAGTCATTAGCCTGGAGGTAGACGTCATAAGCGTTAGTAGCTTTGACAAAAATAGGGCGCTTACCTTCAACTTCGCCATAAGAGTCTTGATCGTGTAAAGGAATTCCCCCGCAGCGGGATGCGAAATCTTCTGTAGGTCGAGCCGCTTTCTGAGTGTCCCGAATAACTTGTAGAAATCTCTAGACTCGATTACAGGCCATGGTATGATGTCTAATTTCCCGCCGTGAAGACGAGAGATAAAATTGGCGTCTTGCTCTTGCTGCACGATTTGCTGGAACTTAAGAGAAAACCTAAGAACGCCGATTTAACCGGGAAATCACACATGGAATGTGCGAAACTCTTACTCGCGAGTGATTTCGATTTTATCAGCTTCCACAACATCCTGCGAGCGAGGTCAAAAGGCATGGCGGGAGTCGTCTCCAAGCGCTCACCTTGATGATTATGACGAGCGTTGACTGGAAGAGGGACGGGTTGGCCGCTGGGTCCAAGACTGATGAACTGGACTGAAATGACTGGAACAGTCCACTGATATCTCGGCTAAACGCGAAATTGTTGCGGAAGAGGACCTGTGAACCTTCAGGAATGGAGACTTCAGTAAAACTGTTATCAGCTCACGAGATTTGATATCGCTGTGTTGAATAAGACCAGAAGAGTATCCTCTTGAGGAGACCGTTCGACGCTATCAACTCCTGTGAAGAGATCAGTCGCGACCCTAGTTGGACTTGAAGTCATCAAGATAACCTTCAAAGTCGAGCGCCACGACGAGCGCTTCGTCGGTAGGTGTCACTGACATCCATACGCCCTCTGTGAACAGAATTCAGCCATTTCCGTGTCACATGCTACGTAGCTGTACCTGTTGTCCGCATAGCACTCCCAGCAAACGAAGTATCTACAAGATGGTTTAGCGAAAAGCTCTTCCCTACAGATTGTTGGCCCATCGATGACACGACCTTTACGGGCTGTGTGGAATCGGTGTTTTTGAGTGCACAGGACATATGACCACCAGAGGCCCATACCTTCAAGGCCAAGTAAGACTGGAAGATGGACTCGTACCAACCGAACGATAGTCTGTCTACTATTTGGTTGACCTCGGCACCGAGTAGTGACCTTTCTAGTTCCGCAGAAAGGACTCCATTCGCTAAGGGAACAAACCGGTTCTCGCGACAAACAGCAATGTGGATGGGAATAAGGCAAAGGAGGTCGACGAGCCACTCCCCGACGCGGTAGCGAGACACTTTCCAGTCCGGCTCCGGGATCACCGTGTCCCAGAATGGTTCAAATTGCGCCGCAGAGACCTGAATGCCGCGCAACTCATCTCCCGTGGGCTTCCGTGTCGTCCTTTCAAACGTGTGAATTAGGTCAGAGAAGTATGAGGCAAAAGGCCGTGTGTGATGATCGGCAATAAATGTCAGCGTCTTCTGCCGTCGTTCGCTGAGCGACGTAATAGTACGGCGCCTCACAGCTGCGAGAACGGGGAAGCGTGTCCAAACCTCGGCGTGACAGTCGAGTAAACTGTTGTGCTGGGTGTGGCGCGCGCCATTGTTCGAGGCATATTTGCTTCCTTTCTCCTTAAACATGAACTCTGTGACCTTCTTCGTGATATCGATGACGACGGATTTCACGGCTTGGGAATTGGTATCAAGACCAAGGAAAAAGACGCGTCCTCGGCTGACCATCGATGTCAAGACTGCGCCTTCAAGAAGAAAATCGGGAACGTCTAAGGCAATCCCACCAGTAGAGCCGAAGGTCTGCCAATGGTACGCAGTGAGTGACGGTCCGGGGTCGTGAGTGTGAAGAACAAAGAGGCAGGAACCATCTGGTGACGAGTATACAGCGTGGGGGGGAGTTTGGAGTTGAATGGACGTCGGTCTACCAGTTGTTGTTGAGCAACACACGGCGCTCATCGGGTAACGGAGAAACCAACCTAAATTGTAGTGTAACGAAAGAAAAGACTCGGACTTGAGCACTAGAGTCTACCAACGCGACCTCCTCGCTGCCGCAAACTAAAGTCATTTGAAGAATCGAAACCTCCGCTTGGCTATACCAGGGGGCTTGATTGATGGCGCTCCCCTGACCCTGCAGCGTCTTGAATGTCTCGCCGAACACGAACACATGGAGCTGCAACTGGATGGGTCGCACGTCAGAAATTGCTACGAATCAACTAACAACGCCACGGTACCTTCGTCGACGCGCAAACAGCCAATACTCGCTTCGCCTCGTCAAAGGAAAACAGGACGCTGTGTCCTAGCTTGTCACGATTGAGACTTTTGATAAACTTGCCTCTCTGAATAGCCATATCTAACACCGGTAGACGCTCGAGAAAGATGAAGAATTTATCCCGGTTAGCCAGGACGAGGAGAAGCTTTTCGTTCTCTAATAGTTGATAAAAGCTGAAAATGCGGTATGAGATAAAGCAACGGTAATCAACGGGGTAAGTTCGTACGCAAGTTCCGCCCAGGGTGGTAAATGGAACGATGACGAAAAGCGGTCGTTGATCGTAGGAGTCGGGATATGTTTAGTATCCAGCTGCATGTTTTGCCTGTCATCGCTCGTCAAGTCCATTAGGTGAACCCGGAACCTAATTTGGGGCAGTTGGGGTGCCTCCCAGCGACCGGTAACTTTATAGTCTGGCAAGAGCACCTTAGTTCGTGATTTCCATGAACCCGCAATGGATAAGAGACGTACCCGCGATGCGATACCTCATCTCTACATCAACGCGATCGAGGTAAAGAATACTTGCATACAGTCAACTTTAGCTCTCAAAAAGTTAGGTAAGCTCACGAATTTCGCCGGCCTGCCGAATTTTTGTTGATTTCACGAATGAACTCCACGAGCGCGTCATCTAAAACCTTCCTTTCCTCGTTCTCGACTTCGACTTGAACGGACATTCTGCAATGGTCCTGCTGCATTGCCAGAACCGCGTGCGTCAACTTTCCTACCATTGCGTCAATCGAGTGCGATAGGCTTTTTTGCGCAAGGGCCTTAGCATGCTGCGCAGTGGACCGCAAATCACTATTGTCGTCGACCTCGAGTTGTTGCAGAAATTGCGAATCGGGGAGATTGGCGGCAACAGACTTCATTTGGTTCTTGAATGTCTCCCCCCCTTTGGAACCGGAAAAGTAGGAGACGACGCGTGTGACTACGCCGGGCCCGTTGGTATTTCCATGAGTTTTTTCAAGAAGCTCCAATGCATGCTGAAAGTCGTGTTCGACGAGGAGAGCCTGGACCAACGCGGAACGTGTTGCTGGATGCAGGTATTCGTATCTCTCTTGAAGATGCCACAACGAGATGACTTTGATCTTCAAATCCTTGAAGTCCTGGCTCATCTTCAGTGCGCCGTCGAACCTGGAGTCCTTTACATGCTTTTGGAAGATGCTCGCGAACGTCGGGTATTGCACGCGAATGTCCGGAAGATGCACGTGATCTAACAAAAGTAATCAACCACAATGTTAACGCGCATTGAAGGTCCCTACTTTCAACCCCAAGTTTGGCGTTGCCGCGTACTTTTGCGCGGGAAATGAGGCCATCACGATCCAACGACCTGTAAGATCAGGACGTGTGCATTGATCGAGGCTTTGCAAACGACATACGGGAAGAGACTGATCACGTGGTCGACAACTTCCTCGCGAAGCGCCCGGCGCAGCGAGGCCTCGGTATTGGCAAGGTCTTGAACGACGACACTTTTCCTCCTCGTCTGTTCTCGCATAAAAATGTCACTGATATCCTCTCTCACGGCACGCCACTCTTTGCATTTCCCGGGAAAGAGATCCCGTAAAGCTACGTAAACCAGTGTCTGCACTGTCTCCTCATCAAGCTCATATGATAGAACGAGTGCGTTGTTTTTTCTGTTGAGAGTAAGAAATTGGTAACTCAAAAGGACTTTTCATGGGGACCTACAGCAACTGTGACAGTGCCACCCGGCTATGTGAATGCTGACTGATGGTGGCGATTCTAACCTGATCAGGAATATAAACAGCCGTCAAAAGGCCTTGCACAGTTTCCCCAGGAAGGAGACGAGGAACGAAGATAGAGGGATCAACCGGACAGTCAGGAGGAACCTCGTAAGGCGCGATGATACGTGAATTCATCTGTAAAATTTCAGAGATCGACCAACTAACATCAAGTGTCAGCGTCACCTGAAATCCAGGACGCGAGACTGCGCTCTCTTCCTGTTCGTTTGTCTTCGCGACCTCAAACGTAAACAGCCTGTCTGAGTCGCCAGCATCCATATCTAAAGACTCGGTGTCGCTGTCCTCATCGCTCCAGACTATTGATGCTGAGTGACCGGGTGACAACAGTGCGATGACTTGATCGCACATTTTTGTGAGGTACCTGCCCAACAGACTGTTATAGATGAGAGAATTAAGTTAACAGATGATGCTCACCGCATGAATGTTACTCTGTTCCGGCACACAGACGATGCGGCCGAGTCGTTCCAGGTGGGGTCTTCAGGCCAATAGATGACAAAGTGACGCTCATCTGTTGGTCGGGTCGCGCTAGCCTTGAGGATGTATAGACCAGATGAGAGTGTCCTCTGGGAACCACCAACGTCACTTGGTGTGAGCAATAAGCGGGCTCTGAGAAGGATGAGAAGTGTAGAAGATACGTAAAAAGATTACAAACAGTTTCTCATCAACCGCGCCAAGAGACTGCAACATACGCACGATCTCATCTTTGCATCCGTATATGCCTAGAGGCTTGATTGCAAGTTGATCGAGTGTCTTAAAATCGACTTTAATAATGGATGCATAAGCCCCAGGGGACATCGCATTAATGAAGCGCTGGAGAGAGTCTTGGGCGATGATTACTTTATCAACTATGTGCCGGATGAGCGTCGTGAAGTCGTCTCTCCGAGGGGTCCCTACCATATCCATTGCTCCCAGATTCGCTGATGAGGTCAAGCAGACGGTACATTCCCTTGACTTCGTCGGCCAAGTCCACAGGAGACGGTGCAGGGCTATCAGTCTTCGCACGATCCTGAGATGCACCCGGTAACCCGAAATCTTGCTTAACGTCAACACCGGAAGGTGCAGCACGGGGGTCTAGCTTTGTGTCTTGAGCGTCGACTAGAATGGGGCCAAGGTAGCCCAGTTGATACTACCACGGTTATGCCAGAACTTACCATTGATCCCCAAAGGAACTGTATCCGTTGGCGGGAAATAGTCCGAGAAGAGGTTGGGTGGTGCGAATGATGTGTTCAAATCCATGGGGGAGAAACGAGAGGAGGCAGGAATGAACTGGAAAAGTTATGAGATATAAAGGGTCCCCAGACGCTCATGATCGATTCGATTGGAAGATTCCCTGACAGCAAGGATAACACCTTTCGAACACGGGGTGAACACGGGGGTTTTCACGAAATCGGTCAAGCTACAGCAACGGTGCGAACATTCGATTGCTAGTGAGTCGAAATATATCAATAAGTGGAAGTAGGTGGTGCAATATCGCGGACAGGACTCCGACCCCCGATTTCATGTTTTCGGGCGTAAGTCCATTACCAGGAGGTGTTGGGCGACTACGGGTACTATCATAAGCCTAAAATGGCGTCATTGATTGCCCATAAGGCACAGTTAAGGCAGAGTTTACTTGCATCAACGATCTAGCACGGCAGCTGTGAAGAAGGCGCCGCCTTCTTCACAGTAAGTCGTGTTCTAGTGACAGGCATGTGGCGAATCTCGCCATCGTCCCTCCGAGTCGAGACGTAGCTATATTAGTGCAATGCTTCTATCGATAGTCGTGAGTTCGGCGCAAACCTATCATGATGATAGTACGTCTTAAGTCATGATACCGTGAGCGTTGTGATGTCATCATTAGTGTATCACTTGCGACTCACTAGGACGGCTGGGCGCTTCGCATGGCGAAATGTAAAAGTACAGATACCATGACAGGTAACCCACCTCAACACATGCCGCATGCCTGGGAAGTTACAACTTCGGGAAATGATGCCAGTGAAAATGATGAGAAATCTGCTGAAAGTCAGGATCACGAATGCCACCACCGATGGTAATCCATGTCGTCTTTCGCCTGTGAGCACGTCTTTCGAAACTCCCAATGTTCCAATTCGGTGTGCCGTTCAACAGGCGGCGTTGTGGGATGACGGGTCGTTAGCGAATTATGTCGTCCTGCGCTGTGAGAACATACACAAAGAAAAAATGCTGGTCCCAGAAGACGAGCGTGCCAATAGGTACGGACTTGCCAGGTGTGGTTCCATGAAGGATTTGAATTTTGAATTGTATGCGGTCGAGCAGAAGTATTTTGTGTCTGATAAGGGTTATTTCTCAAATGTTGTCACGTGTGCGGTTAGACCCTTGTTTGCAGACCCTTCCTCGTTGTTACATCCTCCACGTCCTCACATATGGCACCATTCAAGGCTGCAGCAAGGCTCACTTCCAAAGTAAATCCCTGCAGTTAATTCTACCAATCATTTTTATCCAACTGCCCATATCGTCAGTCTCGTGCGTCCGATGACAGCGTTTGGCTCCACGACAGAGCTCCAGCAGCCCCGAGGAGTCCTGCAGATCCGAATGCACCGCCCAGCAACAAGCTCATCGTTTCGAATCTTCATTACGAGATCACACCGAAGGACCTGACAGTACGCCTTTCTCCTACCCATTCCACCAACTTGCGATGACAACCCTCGAAGGCGATTTTCGGGAAGATAGGCACGCTCGTGCGCGAGCCATTCATCAGGGTACGAAAATATATCCGACTACCATTTCCCCCGC
>QFDV01000129.1:0-12877 GCA_003315845.1 Lactarius trivialis
GATAAGGGGAGGCCAGCCTGGGCGCGAAGGACGGGGGTGCACCCTCCTGTATCCCGTCGTGCGGAGCAAGGGTGGGGCTGTGCAAGGGGAGTGCAGAATGGGGGCACGAACAAGGGGTGAAATTTGGTGAAAGATGGTGAGAGACAGAACTTGACAAAGTTCAAAAGTTCAAATTAAATTTTGCGCGCTCTTAGCCTCTGGGCTCCAGTGCAGAGCAGGCTATCTTAGCGAGCCGCACTGGCCTTTCGAGTCCCCTTCTTAATGGCAACAGGGTTTATTTTTGCTTTGTTCGGCGTGCCGTCCACGATTCATATTCTAACGCAAGAGCCACGATCAAGACATGCGTGGTAAAATACCGTTCACCACGGTGGCAACTCTGCCAATCCTTGCGGGTCAGTTAATACAAGTCAGAGTGGAATAGAATGTTGCGGTGTGTAACTGAATGATTTATCCCCATTATCCAGTTATCTGTCTCCCATTTATTGTATTAGAAGATAAAACAACAACTAGTATACACATGTCCTGAGCAGGACTAATCGTGGGGGACAGAAGCGCAAAGGATGTGAATCGTATCGCAAGTGTCGAGCTTTCACGCTAGGCAAAAGTCTTGTTCAACTGCATCAGCGTGACCTCTTGTTCCGCCTCAAGCAGTGCCGGCACCCGATCGTGGCGCGGAATAAGTATGACACGATAAGGCAGTGGCGTGCGTCCGGACTCTCCCTCATATTCCTCCAGGGAAATCGGCTCGTCGGGATGGGGTCGGATATCAAAAGCCCACAGCAAACGTGAGATTGCGAGCCAGAGCTCCCTCTCTGCAACGTGAATACCTGGACAGATGCGACGACTGCGCGACAGATTTGGTCAACATTGGTGATGTCCGACAAATCAAGAGAAAAATACCCACCCCGCGCCGAACGCCCAGTGGTCCTGATCCATGGCGTTGGGGAGTTTGCTCGATTCTGCACACGTCAACGTATCGCCCATGTAGCGATCTGGGTTGAACGAAAAACTATGGATGGGAGATGTCAGCTCGAGCGGAATCAAGGGATAAAGGGTCCATACGAGTCTGAATACTTCTCTTCGTTGTGGTGAATATCGTAACAATTGAGAACAAACGTTGTGTTCTTGGGAATGTACATCCCATTGTACACAAAGTCCTCGGTAGAATAGTGGGGTTGACCCAACCAAAACGGAGTGCGCGTACGCTCTACCTGAGGAAATGTGGGACACAGTCGGCTCATCCAATCACGTACGGTACGCACTTCTTTGATGACGGCCCGGATATACGGGAGGCGCTGTTCGTCTTGGGATGATGGCCAATAATCTCGGCCAACCACCATATCAAGCTCTGCGTGCGCCTTGGCCTGGACATCGGGATGTGAAGAGATGAGGGCGAGGAACCACAGAATGACACCGGAAGTCTATATTCCCAATCAGTCGGCTTTAGAAAGGACAAGAAAATAGCGAGGCCGTACGGAATGGACACCTCCAAGGGTGAATACGCACGAGAGCATACACAAATCTTCCCAGTCAAGCTTCTCTTGTTCTTGTGTTAACAGCATTGTCTTGACGAGGCAGTCCGGCACATCTTCTCCCGCGTCCATCCGGGCCTTGACTCGCATAATCATGGCCCCATAAACCTCCACGATACCGTCGTGAAGCTGACGTCCACGTGATCGCGTGGGAGTGGGGATCCACTGAAGAGGTTCGATGAAGTCGACAACGTTTGATAACGGACCTGGAGCCGTACAAGTCAGGACACCCAGCAGGCGAGATCAAATTGGTATTCACCAGTCAGATCCATGAACTCCGTGGTAAGTGACAAAGCACGCTCCGTTAAGGGGTCTAACGTAGAATCTGTACGTGTCGCGAACGATATCGTCAACATGTTGCTGGCATGTTCGTCAGACTTTCATACATCTATGGAAAAAGGAAGTTCGCAGCCTACTTCAAGGCATAGCGACCAGTGAAATGCGCCGGATTGATCGGTAAAGCGCCCATCTTTGATTCGTGATACAATGACCGAACCAAGATGTGTGCTTCGTAGTCGAGGACGGAGGCATAGCCCTGAATCGCTTTCGGGGTAAGCAACTGAGTTGCGATCCTGCGATGCTGTCGCCTGCCAAGTGAACGTTAGCTTCCCGTTTCATTGGAGTCATTGATCACAACTGACCAAGTGTCGTTATATGGGGTTGCGGTAATGGCGCGTCCCCGAAGTATCGTTTGGCTCTTCATGAAATATTGCTTGCGACTAGAGAAGATGGCGCCGTTGGAAACCAGTAGATCCTTAGCGACACGCGCATCCGAGATCACAACAAACAGTTGATTCCCCATCCAGAAAGAGAAAAGCGGCCCATAAGTTCTGGCCCACGCTCGCAGCGTCCGCTCAGGATAATGGCGAAGGAAAGCGTAGCGCAGAAAAGGACCAGGGGGGATAGGATATCCGTCTTTATTGACTAGGCTTCTTCGAGGGAAGAATCGAATGACGAAAGAAAGAGCTAGAACCACAAGGAGGACGCAAAGCATCGACGTAGACAGCGGAGTAGTCTGAGGAACAGTTGTCAGTGTCACGAACAACCGACCAGGAGAGATCTTACGAAGAAGAGGGTAAGAAGATCAGTGTCAGGTATGTGGTACCACTGGTACATGATATAATCCATGACTAGGATCGGTTAAAGGCTAAAGTGCACAGAGGTTTACAAGGCCGAGTTGGCAGGTAGGAAGATGAGAGACAAATCTTGATGGCCAGCGCGGTTCCCACTTTAAATCATTCACCCTCTTCTGCGACCGTTTTTTCACGGGGGTCTCATCAGGTGAGGATGTCGTGCCTGAGACACCGGAGAATGGATCCTACTAGCCAATATGATCTACAGGGGAGTCAGGATAAGGGTGGTAGGCAATGCGCACAGGAATGCGCTACTTGTCGGCGAGCGCGTGAATAGGTTGCGCTCAGTAAGTGTGAGCGGTGCAACATGTCCGCCGACCGCCGGATATTGCTGAGCTCTCCGCCCAATGGACTTCCCTCGGAAACAACTGCCACGTAGACAGGCCGTGAACTATAAGTACAAGATGAGTATCATAACGGAACAGAAACGGAACTACATTTATTCCGCATAGCAACTCCGACTCGGAGCCCCCATGACATTTTCAAGTATCTCGGTTTGACTATCATGAATTACGCAGGCCCTGGTAAGTTAGAAGCCACCGCTTCGGGTTCTGTAACCCGCCGTTAGACGAACACCAAGACGTGAGAGCCGGCCGCGGGGCAGGGCCAATCTTAGTTGGTCCGGTTCCGACACCAATTCGAATCAGCTATGACGAGGTTCAGACCACACGCAAGAGTGAGAAGTGGGCACATCGAGAAAACCACTGGCACTGGCAACTTTGAATTGTCAAGTCACCGATCACCGGTCACCGGCTTCTTGCCGCTATCTATTACGTGATAAGTCAGTACAATAACACGTGACTCCACTACACTGGTAATAAGGCGGATTTGTTTTCCGAGCGGTAATTAACACCACCATAGACATCAGTTAATCGGTAAGGTACCAAGACTCGAGATCCGGTCAAGAGCCAGGACGAAAAGCTCAAGGAAAAGCTTCACCTGGTGAACCGCGCTGGTCGTCTTCCTCGACGCAGTCTGCAGTGTCAATGAGCTCCATGACGATATACCAATGCCGCAGTCGTTATCGCCTGGGAAAGCCAAGTAGCCCCGAGGGACCTGCACGTCGGCCTCTAGGTTGGCGCTAAGGACCTTTGCAATCCGGTCTTACTTTAACGCCGCGGCCACAGCCACGTATTACGCGCCGTACTTAACCCATGTATACAATGGGCCCCGAATTGTGGTTGCGGAGGTGGGATTCCGCAGCGTTCGTATTCAGCCTCTTGGCACATGGCTACGATGGTCTCACAAGAGGGTAGGTTGTCGTTAGCGAGAAACCAAAGCGAAGGGTATCAGTCATGAGGCCTGCATGAACGGATAGGCATGAAGAGAAGCAACGTGCGTTGAACGACAAGACGAGGATTAGGCACGATGGAGCTGGAAGCAGGAGAATAATGTCAGAGTATCGGGCCCTTGACCGTGCCGATTGTGGATATCTGTAGCATAAGACCGAGTGGACTTCACGATCATAAAAGTCAGCCTGAGCGTGATAATGCGAAAACATCGAGAGGTTGTGCAACTATGATTTGGGGCATTTTAATTGTGGCCACGGCACGATTGGTCATTTCTGGTCATGTTCACTTCTTTGGGAAATTTTCGACACACTAGTCAACGAATGGCGGACACTTTAGTTTGTGGGTTCTCCGAGTCAGCCCATTGCGTGGTATCAAACAAGTTAGACACAAACCTGCTACTGTAAGGTCTTGTCTGAGAAAATGCTTCCTATACCACCAGGCTCGGCCGGCTGTCTCCGTACAAGCAAGGTTTGTCGTCGACGAAGTCGACACCTAGTAGCGACTAGGTTTTGCTTCTCTAGACCGATCCTGTATTGCACACCCAAGACGCTTCGAAATTTCTCCGACAAGACAAAATGGGACAGGTTCGACATCCATATCATCACACCCACTTTCAACGATATCTGGACACTCGCCTTTGCGCTCCTTCCGCAACAAGATCACCCTTACTATCACCACGACACTGAATGCACGGCTGAACGTACTCAAACAGGAAGGCTTACCAGGAGCCATACCCGTCAACGCCTGCAGCAGACGTGAGTGCGCCACTAGCCTCCCTCATCCCGGAAACTTTGTGTGAGAGCACAAAGAGTCAGTGGTGATTGACTCTTTGTGCTCACACACACGGGCTTCTCGTCCTCGTCCTCCTCATACAGGGCCGGTAACTCACCGCTGCCTCACTCACCGCCTTAGCCTCCGCTCCATCTCAAGGAGAACACACCGTTCAGCACCTGTTCTAGCCTTCTGGGTCGTGCGATCCGATGCGTCCGGCATGCACGCACTCCTTCCTCTCTAGCATCGTCCCGTGAGACTCCGCGGGCGCATCGCACACCGGTTGGGCCCACTGAGTCTCGATGAGATGGGCTTTGACTTTGAGGACGATGCGTTGATGCCGTGGCTTGGGCTCAGTGGTGTGAGTACACGGTCGACCGCTGCGAGCGGGAGCGGGTGAGAGTTGCCCGAGTCGCTGCGGAGCCCCGACTCGGCGGAGGCGCAGGGCGTCAGGAAGTGGGGGCTCGGTGGGTGGGTCGAGGTCATGAGTGCGTGGGAGAAGGATGGCGACGACGACGACGACGACGACGACGACGAGCAGGTGGATACGGAACAGGTGCAGGGGCCCCTTGCTGTGCTGGCATGCTCTGACGTGCGGATACTCAACAGGCTGCGGTGAAACACGACAGAGATCAGGGAGTGTGACTGCGGTCCAGTGAGGTGATTTTTCGGGCTGCATAGCTCTACGGTGTCCCTGGTTCGGGATAGCCGTCCTACCGCCTTTACGCGTTCGGTCTCGCGTGCCAAGGACAAGGATAAGAAGAAAAAATTGACCCCAAGTCTGACAAGTTACCAGGCTGAGCACCACTTGCAACTTCTTCCCGTCTTCCGACGTAGACGCATCATCCAAATTGAATTGGGCCCATCTTCTCCTGCATTGAGTCAGCTTAGCTCGCTCTTGTCTAAGCGCTCTCGGGCCTGTCATTCGCTTCCTCACGCTCGACACTCCGCTTCAATGGCGATGCTTTGGCAATCATCGCCGTTTTTCCAAATTACGTTTTCTATGTTCCAGCTGCGTAGCACCTGTCATCATGATGATGAGTGTGAATACATTTAAACTTATATCCTGCTGACCCGCACCACCGCCGCCTAGAGAAGACGGCATCACGCCACCCCCACCCCCACCTGTGCACCACCGTCGGGGGCCAACGCGAGCCGCACGCAACGACGACAGTGCAGCAGTGACAACGGCGTTGGAAGTCACATGTGTCAGTCGAAGCATCGAAGCGTCTACCGTTGAGTTTGAGTAATCACTAGGAGTCTAGTCACCGGTCACCGGTCACGGCCTTTCGTCAAGATGTCACCTCCATAACTAATCCAGCGCTGCAAGTCAGTATATTGTGTCCTGGCTCCCGGTTATTTCGAAGTAGGCCTCAGGTGGGTGTAGCGACAGCCGACCCCTTCAGGAACAGACTGGTTTTCTCCTCGGACCTGAGGTGGGCTTCATTAATAAGTGCCTTTCCCTACCTGCGCTCGAATACTATGTCAGCGCACACCGATTGAGAGCAAGACGGGGTCCTGAGTTCTTGTGCGCCGCGGCGTATGCAAATGCCAATAATTTTCTTTCAATCCTCACCGATAGATTAGCGTGTATGTATTTTGGCTCCTTTGTGTTTACTTTAGGATATTATTGTGAGAGCTGCATGATGCATACTATCAGGCGTCGGTATTCTCAACATTTATGGATGAGTTTAATGCTCGAGTGTCAAGTTGAAAGGGTTCCTGCACATGATGTGAATACAATCCCAGGAAGGTGGCCCGGGAAGGTACACGTACCCTGTCCCGCGCCTCCGATACTTTACGAAGCCATTCGTCACGGAGAGCCTCTCCCTCAGTAGCATACGAATTTGAGCATGAGGAGCACTGGGTTGTGGAGATATGAGTGCGGAGAGCCTCGATGAGTTCCTTGCAAAGGGAGGAATATTTGGGTAATGGGCAGGTATATGTCATTTGCAGACTGTTGATATGTTGGGAAACTAGACCACTAAACCACCCAGCGAGGATGTCCTTGTCGCTTTGGAAGGTAGAGTATTTGTTCCTACGACAGTCATACCAGAATGCTGCTAGATTGTCATCACCATCAACGAGGTCAAAAAAGAAGGAGAGGAGATTGTCGCGGCAACGCTTCCGGAAGTTAATAAGATCGCACAGCGCAGAGCCCTCAAATGAGGGTAAGGCATCTACGATAGTTTCGAACGTCATGGGGTGATCAAGAGTGAGGCGAGCCGCAGTTTCCATCTCTGGGATGAGTTGTTTGCTATTCGCGATTGCATATGCATGGAAGGCCGCCTCCGTGGTTGGAAGAACTATTTCGCGACGAACAGTAGACGATACTGTGTCCATATTATACTTCTGTGAAGCAGCGAGAAGAGCCAAAGATTTCTCGTAGGAGCCGGGTATCACAGAAGGGATAGGGTAAAGCAGCGTAAGGAGGCTGTGTAACACTTCTGCATCTTCGGAAACATGTACGACGGGGAGACCATCGATGACTTCGCTATCAGGGGGTTGAGGGAGTGAAAACATATCATTAAAGAAAGGTGATGATATGGCCATGATTGACTTATGGACACGGAAAGAAATGAGGTCAGATGATTGAAGTATGACATCCGCCCCTTGCATGTTGAGGCCTTGTAGTAAAAGCGAGGCGCCCGTTGTTGCCAAAGTAGTACTTTGAGGGCGTATTTCCCTTTGTGTGAGTGAGAAATCCGATTCGGCCTGTGAATAAGATGGGATTCGCTGTGTATTATATTCAGGGTAGTAGAGCTTACTTTTCGTACACTTTCACGGAAAAAAGCTGTCAATGCAGTCCAAAGATTGTGAATGGTCTCACCAGACATGGATTTGCAATATCCACAGTTCGGGGGCGAAATATGAGAGGATAGGGCAAGGTGAAAGGTGGTGATGTTAAAACGAGCGGGATCTTCTATGACAGAGTCAAGATATTGGTCGAGCCAACGTGGAATGTCATCCTTGTCCACACACTCTAGAATGACCGAGATTTGGTATACATCAGACTCGAAAAAGCCCTCGTCGAGGTTCACGCTGAAGTTGTCAAGAGCTCGTTGACGATATTTCCAAAGTTCGCCAAGAGCGGCATTAGGCATAATGTCGAGTTTGTTCTCAAAGTCAGTAAAAGTCATAGTCCTTTTGAGTGTGTCCTCCGCCGCCAGAAGCGTCTCTTCAAGAAGCCCATACTTCCACGCAAGAGAGTACACACGCAGTGCAGTGTCAGAGCAGATGAATTTCGGGTCACGCATCATGATGATGGCTCGGATTCGAGTCAGAGCGGTGGTCGCTTGGTATTTTTGAGCCACGGAAAGGAGCTCCAAGATCTCCTCAAGAGTTGGTGGAAGAACAGGGGGTACAGGGAACAAAAAAGTTAGGAGACTGGAGATGATTGTGTGGTTCTCGGGAAGCTGGATGACAGGAAGTAAAGTTTCACTCTTAGTTCCACCATCCACAGTGACTTCAGAAGTAACCCGTTATTCATATCTCAGGCAGTTCATGGGATAAGGCTTACCATCTACACTGTGGCATGTTATTTGTTCTCGAAGAACAGGAGAGCTGTCGATCACATAAAGTTTCTGGACCGGAAAATCGTGAGAGTCACAAGAACGGAGTATTATGTCTGCACGGGGAATACGTGAGAATTCCCCTAGCAGGTCTGGCCCGGGTGAAGTCGTGCATTGAGAAGAGGTAGTAGGAGTTGTAGACATGTGGGAATGGGAAAGTTCGTTTCCAATGTCACGCTGGCACCTTCAAGTTGACTTCATCGCCGTGGCTAGGCTCGCCCCGTGGCGGGACGCGGGACCGCGGGACCTGACAGGCGCCCAGTAAAACGAACCACCTTGTGTACTGTATTATCACTACCGTCGCCCATAATGCATAAAGCACGGGCCTTACTTAACGTTATAACCTCTACTATGTTCACATAGATTGGGGCTCCCTTTTGCAAATGTCTTCAAGTTGGTACCGAAGACGACAGCCTTAGTGTACCCGGAACGGAATATGGCCTCGGCTAAATGGAATTTCCAAAAGCAGTTTGGAACCTACCAAGGAACCTACAGTAAAAGGAATCCGAGTCATCAGCGTCACGTAGCGCCCGAACAATCTACGGGCACTGTAACGGTTCGCACTTTACTTTCTCCTCGTTCTCGGCGCTCTCGCTCTCTCCTTGACCGTATCCGCGTCCTCTTCCGTATCTGTGCTGCCGCAGCCTTGCGTGTCCGCACGCCCTTGACAACAACCGCCGGTGGCTGCAGCACCGTGACCTCATCTTCCTCCTTCACATGGATTCGCTCTGGCGTGTTCCCCTTCTCTTTCTCCATGAGATCCTGCGAGCTCTTCGCAGACGGTGCAGTGGAACGCGCCTTGGCAACTGCAGCGCCAGTGGGTGTCCGCCTGCCGTGGGTAGTGCGCTGCGCACCTGCCGCCGCTGCGCCTGTCCTCCCTTGTGTGCTCCCGTCTTCCAGCTCCGCAGCAGACCTGCCTTTCCCACGCCGAATCCGGGGGCTCAGCGCGATCCATGGACTCTGGTGGTTCGTCAGCGGCGTCGCCTTTGGCTTGGCCACGCGCCGCTTGATCGTGGCGGGAGGCTGACTAGGGCCGCCATATTCCCGACAACCACCGCCTACTTCCGCGTCTTGCGTCACGTTACATATGCAGAATCACAGACGGCTGTGTCCTGTCCAACCCCCTCTGTAACGCCATTGGGCTAAGCAGGACGTAGCTACCTCACATTGCCACCTCCGTGCGCGCGTTCGACTGGTGCCTACTTACGCTTTGGTACCCATCGCCGTTTATCCAAATTACCTTTTCTATTTCCGGCTGTGTCGCACATGTCATGAGTGTGAGTACAGTTAAACTTATATCCTGCTGACATCGATCCTGCTGACCCACACCACGGCTGTCCTGGCTACCTCAGACAGAAAAGACGGCATAACGCCACTGACACTGGCACCGTCGGGGGCCAACGCGAGCCGCACATAATGACGACAACGCAACAGCGACAACAATGTCGGAAGTTGTATGTGTCTTCGCCGAAGCATCGAAGCGTCTATCACCGAGTTTGGGTAGCCACTAGCCACTGGTCCCGGGCTTTCGTCAAGACGTCACCTCTATAACTAATCCAACGCTGCAAGTCAGCAGACATTGTGTGCTGGCTCCGGGTTATTTCGAAGTAAGCCTCAGGCGAGTATAGCGATAGCCGAACCCATTTCCAAAGACAGATTGTCGTTTTCTCCTTGAACCTGAGGTGGACTTATATCTGCACTCGAATGTTATGTCAGCGCACACCGATTGAGACCAACGAAATCGCTAGATTGGTGTGTATGTATTATAACTTTTACTTTGTAGGAGATTATCGTAACCGCCGCGTGAAGCCTACTATCAGGCATCGGTATTTTCACAATTTATGGATGAATTTGATGTTCCAGTATCAAGTTGAAAGGGTTCCTGCACATGATGTGAACCCACATTCCCTAGAAGTCGGGAAGGTACGTACCCTGTCCCGCGCCTCCGATACTTTACGAAGCCATTCGTCACGGAGAGCCTCTCCCTCAGTAGCATACGAATTTGAGCATGAGGAGCACCGGGTTGTGGAGATATGAAAGCGGAGAGCCTCGGTGACTTCCTTGTAAATGGATGAAGATTTGGGCAATGGGCAGGTATATGTCTCACGCAGCCTCTTGATATATAGGGAGACTAAGTTGCGTAACCACCCAGCGAGGATGCGTTTGTCGCTTTGGAGGGCGGAGAATGGGCGTTTAGTCTTTTGACAGTTATACCAGGCATTTGATAGGCTGTCATTACCATTAACGAAGTCAACAAAGAAGGAGAGGAGATTGTCGCGGCAACGCTTCCGGAAGTTGATAAGATCGCGCAGCGCAGAGCCCTCAAATAAGGGAAGGGCATCTACAATAGTTTTGAACGTCATGGGGTGATCAAGAGTGAGGCGGGCCGCAGTTTCCGTCTCTGGGATGAGTTGTTTGCTATTCGCAATTGCATATGCATGGAAGGCCGCCTCCGTGGTTGGCAGGACTATTTCGCGACGAACAGTAGACGATACTGTGTCCATATTATACTTTTGTGAAGCAGCGAGAAGAGCCAAAGATTTCTCGTAAGAGCCGGGTATCACAGAAGGGATAGGGTAAAGCAGCGTAAGGAGGCTGTGTAGCACTTCTGCGTCTTCGGAGACATGTACGACGGGGAGACCATCGACAACTTCGCCATCAGGGGGTTGAGGGAGGGAAAACAAATCATGAAAGAAGGGTGACGATATGGCCATGGTTGACTTGTGGACATGGAAGGAGACGAGGTCAGATGATTGAAGTGTGACATCCGCCCCTTGCATGTTTAGGCCCGTTGTTGCCAAGGTAGAACTTTGAGAGCGCATTTCCCCTTGTGTGAGCGAGAAATCCGATTCGGCCTGTGGTTAAGATGGGATTCGTCACGAATTACATTCAGTGTAGTAGAGCTTACTTTTTGTATACTTTCACGGAAAACAGCTGTCAATGCAGTCCAAAGATTGCGAATGGTCTCACCGGAAATGAATTTGCAATGATTACAGTTATCAGATGTTGTTGCCGGAGAAGAAGTATGAGAGGATAGGGCGAGGTGAAAGGTGGTGACATCAAGACAAGCAGGATCATATGTAACAGACCTAAGATACTGGTCGAGCCACTTGGGAATGTCATCGCTTTTTTCCACACAGTCCAGAAATTCCGAGATTCGCCATACTTCTGACTCGCCAAATTCTTCGCAGAGGCTCACTTTAACGTCCTCAAGAACTCGTTGACGATATTTCCAAAGTTCGCCAAGAGCGGCACCAGTCATAATGTCAGGTTTGTCCTCGAAATCAGGGATAGTCATAGACATTTTGAGTGTGTCCTCCGCCGCCAGAAGCGCCTCTTCAAGAAGCCCATACTTCCACGCAAGAGAGTACACACGCAGTGCAGTGTCAGAGCAGATGAATTTTGGGTCACGCATCATGATGATGGCTCGGATTCGAGTCAGAGCGGTGGTCGCTTGGTATTTTTGAGCTACAGAAAGAAGCTCCAAGATCTCCTCAAGAGTTGGTGGAAGAACAGGGGGTACAGGGAAGAAGAAAGGTAGGAGACTGGAGATGATTGTGTGATTCTCGGGAAGCTGGATGACCGGAAGTAAAGTTTCACTCTTGGTTTCACCATCCACTGTGACTTCAGAAGTAACCCGTCATGCACATCTCAGGTAGTTCATGGGATAAGGCTTACCTTCTACACTGTGGCATGTTATTTGTTCTCGAAGAACAGGAGAGCTGTCGATCACATATAGCTTCTGGACTGGAAAATCGTGAGAGTCACAAGAACGGAGTATTATGTCTGCACGGGGAACACGTGAGAATTCCCCTAGCAGGTCTGAAGTCGTGCATTGAGAAGAGGTAGTAGGAATTGTAGACATGTGGGAATGGGAAAGTTTGTTTCCAATGCCAGGTACCTTCAAGTTGACTTCCTCGTCAGTCCCCGTGGCCAGACCTGACAGGCGCCCAATAAACCCCAAGATAAACGATAAACCCCGTGAATCACCTTGTGTATTATCATGTACCGTCACCCACGACCCCACGTCTTTTATACATTGTATTGTTCACAGACTGGGGCTCTCTTTTGCGATGCTAAAAATGTCTTCAAGATGGTACCGAAGCCTGAGACGACCACCCTTATTAGTGACTAGTTTCACTCGGGACGGAGTATAAATGGAATTTTGTTTGAAAGCAGCTTGGCGAACACCAGGCTGGAAGTGAACGCTTGCGGACTGATTGCTGTGATACTGTCTCAACGACACCCGGGAATATAGAGGGTCCCAGACAGAAAGAGAGGGAGGGAGTGCAATACGTTCATAACACAAAGCAAACAGAGCCGTAATATACAATCATCAGCGTGGCGCCCGAACAATCTTCGGGCGCAACGGTTCATTACTTTCTCCCACTGGCAGCCCTCGTTCTCGGTGCTCTCGCCTTCGCCTTGACCGTATCCGCGTCCTTTTCCGTCTCACTAAGCGCCCTCTGCGCCGCCGTCGTCGCCTTACGCGTCCGCGCGCCCTTGACAGCAACCACCGGCTGCTGCTGCTGCTGCACCTCATCTTCCTCCTTCACATGAATCTGCTCCGGCGTGTT
>QFDV01000129.1:21374-39636 GCA_003315845.1 Lactarius trivialis
AGCGGGAGCCCGAGAGCGTTGATGATACGGCGGTGTCGCGGCGCAAGACGAAGCAGCAGAGACGAAAAGCAGCAAAGTTGCGCACCGAGGTATGCTGACTGACTCTCGAATCTCCCGTGCTCACTCGCTTATTCACTTTCCTAGAAACACGCCCTTGTGGAGCGTATGCTGCGTAAACGGTTGCACAATTCCGTCGACACTGCCAAATACCTACGCAAAACCGCAGACAAGACTCAAGCAGCGCGTGTGCGGATCGCAGAAGAACGGCGCGTAAAGCGGGAGGCGCTCTTCGCGCAGAGTGGTCTTGCAGGGCAGAAGCTGGGCAAACACGTAGTGCGTGAGGGGGAAGTGGATGTGCAGCTCGGCGAGGAGCTCAGCGAGAGCCTGCGTGGCCTTCAGGTGTGTTTGTGTACCGTCCGAGTTTTGTCTCATGCGACGGCTGACGTTGTGTTGTCTTGCAGCCCACAGGCAACTTGTTTAGGGATCGATATTTGAATATGCAGCACCGAGCGCTAATCGAGCCGCGCGGTCCTGTATTGTGCGTGATATCCCTTCTTTATTGCTATCGCACGCTTACCCGATGTCACAGACCGAAAAAGCACAAGCAGATGGTGGAATACGAAAAGCATGCATGGAAGCGGTTTACCTGAGTTTTCTGCACTGCCGGCGGCAACGCACTTATCCTGCTCAAACTTGTCTAATAGATGTAGCCCATTATACCACGGAACATCTGCACGTGGGGCTGCTGAGCTACTGTATCGTACACTACCTAAAAGCAGAGGCAGGCTCAATTATTCAGAGCGTGAGTTCAGAGCGTGAGGTTCATTAAAGCGTTCAAGCGCGCCGTGAGTGTATCGTCCGTCTGATCCGAGGTCCGTCCCCAAGCCTGAAAGCTCCTCAACTAGTGACCCTTGAAGCTCCTATCATGCTTAACTTCGACAGCATGTGCTAATTTTGACTTTTCTGGCACCTCTTCCCAGATAGGATCGACATCAGGTCCGTCGAGGTCACCGGCGCCGTCCCAGCCCCAACACCACACTACGGGCAGCAGCAACGCAAGATCAGCGACAATGAGAATCGATTGAGGGAGAAAATCGTGCCGCACCGTGAGGAGGACCAGGCACAAAGTTGATAGGTTCAGCTTCCTCTTCTGTGAATAGGCGGTCGTGGGGACCAAACCACGATCGATCCTGAGGATCTGTGCGTGGGTTGTCAGGGAGCCCGCCGAGGCGAACGTAACCACGAATGGTGGTCAAGTTGCGCCTCGGCGGATGGATGATGTCGAAGACTTTCTGCGGGCGCATCCGTCAGAATAACACGCGCGGAGATGGAAAGAATATACGCACTCCGTCGTATGCGAGCTTTACGCGAGGCACCATAAGGATGCGTCCATATCCGGCCTCCCAATAGTCGTTGCAGATCAAGGAACACTCACTAGCCGAGCACTCGCCCTCGGCAATGCGTGCCATTCGGAAGCGGACGTGTTTAGGCTGGTAGAAAGGGGCAGGGTCGAGGATGGCGATGCCGTTCCAACAGGACTGGACTTGAATGGGGAGGTGCTGCCGGAAGCGCATGGACGACTCGCCATGTTGGAAAATATCCTCAAAGGGGGCGTTTTCGAGAGCGGTACCGTTAATGTCGCGCGCAACCCAATTATCATAGAAGACCGGAGCACCCTAAAGCACTTGAATCAGTTTGTGAAAGAGTGGGTAGGGGAAAGACGCACGAGTTCATCATGGTACATGTAATCTGCGGCGCAGGTAATGCCGGCATTATTGAGACGGCTCTGGTAGATGAGCTCGAGGAGGTCGTCGATACATGGAAGGATATCGTTCATGAACACTATGGTATCAAAGTATTCGTTCTGGTCGTCTCGCAGCTCGTGGAGGGGCACAAAGGCGGCATTTCGAACTTCGGCGAGATACTCAATCCGGTGATTGAACGCGCCGCGGGTGCGCTGAGATGAGCGGATGGTAACCCGAAGACCCACGGAGCGGGCGAGTGCGTCAAAAATGCGGAGGAGAGCCTTTGTCTGATCGGTGGAACCGTTCTCGTATATGGATACATAAACGTTGTGGAAACCAAGGAACGCAGAAACGCGGAAGAGGGTAGCAAAGATGTCCGGAATAACGTCGAAGGAGTTGTAAAGGTTGATGGCAAAGAAGTACTTGTGCTCTCCACCGGAGAGGTCGCGCCTATGACTGTAGTAAGACGCCTCTTCCTGGCTCGGGCGGGGGATTGGGTCAAGACCACCGAGGCCAAGATCAAAGAGCCAGGATGTGGATGGAGGGGGGTTGTGACCGATGAGGGTGGAGTAGCGCTCGCGAGCTTGCTGCACGTAGAGGGGATTAAGATTCTCTGTACACTCGCGGGTGTAGTGGGGTGAAAGTCTGCTGAGGATGTCTAGAACGCGTCGTCGTTGTTCGAGGGTGGGAGGCACCTGGCGAGAAGAAGAGGTCGGACGGGGTGAATTGTTTATAGGCGCGTGTCCGCTTCCGCGCCATGAAGTGGAATAGCCAGAGTGATAGGAGAAGGAGATGAGCCTTGTGAGCAGCGCGCCGACGATGACACCGAAGATGATGGCGACCGGTGTAGGTACACGACGGTATATCCTGGCTGGCTGGATGGCCATGGCCGTTGTAGACTAAGGGTGATATAGAAACTAGCGCCCTGCTGGCACGCTCAATTCGGAAGCTAATCCCGAGGAGTTGCTCTCGACTGGCGACGACCACCATGTCTTCTCCCCCTTCCCCCCCGAGCCCGCACCCTGCGCAGCTCTTCCCCCCTTCAAAATCTGATCCTTCGCCGCTCATGCAACGACGAACCGCGAAAAGCTCAGCCTTCATCGCACCACCGACACCAGGTCTGCCTCCGTCTGCCATCCTCGCCTCGGCAGACAAACCGCCATCTCGGCTGAACCAACGTACCTTCGGTCTGCCAAATCGTATCTGGCTCATCCTCGCCCTCTTTCTTTCCATCATCTTCTTCACCCGCCTCATCCCCCCTCCCTCCTCTTCCGACGCCACCTACTACTTGCGCAACCATCCGTCACAGTACTCTGCCGCGTTGCACCCGATAAATTATCTCAATCTCTCGGGAGTCGACAACGAAGCCTCCCAAAACCCGTTTCCCTTCTGTCCCACCTTTGGCAAAGGCGATGTTCTCGCCGAAAAATACGGCGCCCTTGCAGTTTCGAAGAGTTGGCTTCACTTGGGCAGTGGCGCACGAGTGCAGCAGGTCATACACAAGGCCCTTCTAGGCCAGCCCGTCACCATCAGCGTGATTGGTGGTTCTGGTGAGTGCCTGACTTCCTCTCGAGTATCGTCCTCGTTGTCACAGATATCTAGTTTCTTCGTGCCACGGTGCTGGCGATGACCCAATCTCTCCAGACTGTTATCCTTCGCGTTTCTTCTCTTGGTGGAACTCCATCTTCCCGCACCCCGCCTCAGAGCTCACCAACGGCGCCATTCGACGCACCAACTCGGAGTACTTCTCCTTCTGCAGCGCACATCACCTCCCAGACTATACCGATCTCGTAATTCTCGAGCTAGATACCGATGACAAGTCGTACGTCACATCCACCATCTGATCGGGGAGAGAGAATTTGATTTATTATAGTGACCGTCAAACACTCGACAACTTTGAGTTGCTCGTCCGATCCATCCTTCTGCGGCCAGACTCGCCTGCCGTCGTCGTCCTCGGCCACTTCTCACCCCAAGTGCATGAACAAAACGGTTTTGCTGGGCCTGACCACTGGCACAGCGTCGTCTCCCAGTTTTACGATGTACCCCACATTAGGTACATAACCTAACGTTACGCTCCACTTTACGCTCACACACTGTCACTGCTAGCTCCAAAGCCGCGCTATACCCGTCCTACATCACTTCGCCCTCCACCATCAATCGGTATTATGCCGACCCTGTCCTGGCAAATGCCGCGGGCCACGGACTTCTCGCCGACATGCTCATCGCGTACATCCAATCTCAGGTTTGCGTCGCATGGAGTGCAGTGCGGGGCTCCGGTGCAGCTCTGCCCTTATATTACACACTCGGCGCGCAGGCCGACACCCCGCCCAAAGACGCGACGGGACTGTTCGGTGGCAAAGGTCCACGCAAAGGCGCTGCCGGAGCTGGGGCCGCCGCTCCCGCCGCCGCCCTTGCTGCTGACCCGGACATGCCGCGGCCACGCGCCGCAGCGGGCCATTCCGTCGTCGGGCTCCAGGTGCCCGCATCGCGGATCGGGTCGCAGCCATCTGACATGTCCCCGCGCACGCACGAGGAGATCGCGCCGGCCTGCGTGTCCGCCAACGACCTCGTGAACCCGCTTCCGCCGTCCCTCTTCTATGGCTCGGGCTGGACCGCGCACCACCCGCCGCAGTCGAGCGTCCCCGTCACGAGCAGCGCGTCGCACTATTGGTACAGCACGCTCCCGACGAGCCGCTTTCGCGTGCCGATCATGGTTGGCGCAGGCGATATTGGCATTTATTATGTGCGTGAGCCACGCGCGGTACTTGGCTCTGAGGGTGGTAGCGCGGTCGACTGCTGGGTGGACGACAACTACGCCGGAAAGGTCACTATTGAGAACGAAGGTGATGCCGACGAGGTGGAAGCTATGTGAGTGCTTATTCTTTCGTCCTGCTTTTACCCTACGTGCTGATTGGACGCAAAAAAAAAAGGTTGGAGTTGATTGACGATAACGTGGCAAGGGGTTCACACTTTGTCGAGTGCATGCTGCTTGGTTCAGAAGGTTCCAGTGTCCCGCCGTTCAAAATTATTGGCGTGTTTGCGACGTGACAGCTTTGAGACAGAATTCTTCCATCTAGACATTGTACATTTTCTCTGGGGTTACTAGCACAGTGGTGTAATGATCCTTTTGTTTTACCCACATTATGGTTATTAGTGGTAGATCAGAACAGGTTTTTGTTCATCGGGTTACACCTTCATAAGAAACATATGCGGTAGATTAGACTAGGCTGGTTGGTCACGGGCCTAGTGGTAGATTACCTATGAATGGCAGTTTCTTATTGTGCAAGGGAAAATATCTCGGTACTAAACAAGCGCGGCGCACCGTGCAAGCGAGACTGCGAGGGGATGCATTTTTTTGGTCGAGAAAACATACGTATATAATGGAGTTGTACACAACGGACGGAACCAGCCACCGGGGACTCACTCCGCGTCGACGGTCACTGTCCCAAGACCCTGCAAGTTGTCGTTACATTACGACTGGTATTCCGAAGAAAAGAGGTGCTAGAAGCCCACCTTGAATGATGCCGTCAAGACGTGTGATGCGTAGGTAAAGAGCTTCTCCTTGGCGTTCTCCTCGTCATTACGTTTTCCTGCGTAGTGTGGGATGGAAAGCGAGTACGCGAAAGAAGGGCGACTCACGTTCAAGTTTAACACGAATTCTGTGGGGAACGCTCTTGATTCCCCGCGCCCAAAGGGCTTGGTTGAGCTTTGGGTCGATCCGTACATCGGTAGTACCCATCTCCTTTTGGGCAAAGGCGACGACGGATTTCACGGCGGTGGGAGCACGCTTCTTGAACGAACGGCCGTGCACACGCTTGTGGAGGTGTATGGTGTATTCGCGTGTCACCACGTCTTGAAGTGCAGACCGTGTTTTTCCCTGTACGATGTTGAGGAAAGTGCAATAACGGGGAAAACTCTAGTACCTTGGTGTTCTTCTTAATACGCCCGGTGTCAAATGTGAGCACGGAACATAAGGTATACTTGAACACTTACGACCATTGTTTGTTAGATGACGATCAGAACGGAAACACGACTGTGTCTCTTTGCAATTAGGTTCGAGTGGCTGACTCAGAACTTTACAGTTCATCACGGCGAATACCGAACGGAAGGGGAAATACCAAATAGGGAACGCTTATTGTAGTTAGTTTTTTTTGTTTTCCGATAAAGGGAATCCCTTTGTATCCTCGATCGTGCATTCCTTTGCTCGCCACAGTTTGCCTGACTCGTCGCCGAACTGTTGCAATTTACTTGTCTGGTTTGACAGCGGGGACATATGTGGTTCCGGCTAGGCCTGAACTTTGAAGCGCCAATGGTCTATAGACGCTCTTCGCCCTGGCGGGCGCGCCGCGTACGGTCTTCGTACCTTTCCAATTTATTCTGCGATTTCACGGAAACTTCTTTTCCCCACAGACTCTTCGTCATTCGCGTATAAAAGCTCTGTTTCGCTTCCAGGCGTTTCCCACAGCTGTTTCCCCCCAGCCTTTGCCTCTTATCAAAAGTTTTCTTACTTCCCGCCCCCTGCCCCAATACCACAACCCACCATGCGCACCTTCCTTGGCCTTTTCATTGCTGCTGCCGTGTATGCAGTTTCTGGATCCTCCCTACTTTCTCAGCGTCAGACGACTGGCTACCCAGGTACGTACTACGCCCGCTTCCACTTTCCTCCTCCATGACACGCCTTCGTAGCCTGTACAGATACGTGTTTAGCCAATCCTGACTTAGGGAACTGCGCTGCTCAAGAGGTCGAGTGCTTGTGCAAAGATAGCACCTTCATCCAGACTACATCTGCATGCTTCCAGAAGAATTGTAATGCCGCTGACCTCGCGCAGGCCGACCAAGTTGCCGAGGAGGTGTGCGCTGCAGCAGTACGTTAACGTTCTTCTCCTCAATTCCATTAATGCGTTGCTGACACGGCTGATTTAGGGCGTCACTCTAGCCGGCTCTTCTACAACAACGTCTCCAGCGGCTTCAACGGCTACCTCTCCAACCACCACAGGCTCTTCCTCTTCGTCCAGCTCAACTCCCTCCGCTAGTACCGCGGCAAACAAATCCAGCGGTGCTGCCTCAAATGCGGTCAATATTCTCGGTGGCGCTGCTGCTTTGGGCTTGACAGCGCTCATGCTTTGATTGGCGTGATTTCGCGTTCTCGAACACTTCGATCTTCTCCTTGGCACTCATTTTTTATCTGTATTTTTTTTATGTTCTTGATTCGTGCCTTTCCACTTTCCTGGACTGTATCCTCTGAGTCGAAAGTGGAAAAACACCCCGGTGCTACATTGGATGTGCTCCGACTTCACAGATCGTCGATTTACGCTCGATCACCTATATACCAACCTCCTCGCGCACTTTCGTTCGTCTTCATCCTATCATAGAGACTTCACTTGCAACTCGAATATAGCATAACTTTAACCTGACCTCATTCCGTATGCTGTAATCCGGTTTACTTCCGACCTCCTGGTTCCTGATGCCAGCGCGCGCATCAAATGCATGTCAATACAACCGCGAATGGCTGGCAGAGGCACGAGTGGCGTCAACAATCACTGTCGATCACTGTAGAATGCACGGTCGCACTTGCATGGCCGTAATCGAATTCAGGGTAAGTTAGTACAGTAGAATTCCTCATAACTATAGCCCGTAACACAGACCATCCACGGAGGGGTATTGGTTCTATTGTAAATGAATCAAAACCACACCATTTTTCGGCAGCTACTGCACCCACGCGCTACTTCATGGCAGCTGCCGGTAGTACTCTGGTGCCGCGCTTTGGGAATTGGGCATTTCTATATTTACCATGGCGATGGTCTGATGGTGCAAGCGAATATGACATCTGACATTCAGAGTCGGACAGAGCCGTCGTCCGTCCATACTTTCTCCTCGGAGAAAGCTTGAGAGAAAGCATCAAGATAGCAGAAAGAAGAATATCACCGGACTCCAGTGAAAATTATCAACTTACTGCGGAGCCCCCATTTGGGGATCTAGGCTTGATTGTCGTCGTCGTCATCGTCTCAGTTAGAGCGCTTCGGCATTCTGATCCCTGGGAGTACTGACTTTACTACGATATGACGAGAACAGTCAATCTAAAGAAAATTGTGCCGTGATTGGCATGCCATCATGTGAACTTTGTTCGTAACTGCAATAGTACGGGGTTTTCTAGCAAATTTAGCTCTGGCTGCCATCGAAGCTGTGGCCCGGGTCAATGCTATAGCGTACCCAAAGACCAGATGACAATGGCCCGCCCGGAGACACAAGGCGCTGAGACATTAATACTGTACATAGGCCATGTTGGCTGAATAGCTGAACCTATCGCGTAATAGTGAGACTGGCGGTGTCATCGTGTTAAGAGTGAGGCGGCAAGTCCTCTCAGGCTCCCACTTCCACAATCCACAATAACCTGTGCACAGACCTTTTCATCGCCTCATCACGAAAGGGTGATAAAGGTTGCCAGTGCCCGTGCCATCGTCGTCGTTTATATAATTCCACATCCACGCCGCACTCTTGACCCAATTCTTCCCATTTCCCACCATGAACAACGCCGCAGGTGAGCCAACCCTTTCCGCCAAACTTCGTGAGGTTTTCAAGATATTCTCCGTAGACCATCCGCCTCCATATGCGTATGTGAAACGAATGACGAAACAGAGTCTACGATCGGCTGTCATTGCACGTACGTTCACCCGCTGCGCCTTTATTGCCTGACTCTCAGCTCAACCCCTGCGCGCATGTAGTTGCGCTCTCTGGAGCAGTGTGGTCTCTTGTCTTGTGAGTTTCCTCGCCGTAATCTATATCTCGTGACGAAGCTCATCAGACTTGCATATTTCTGCGACTGAAGTATGGTGAGTGAAGGGCGCCTTGGCATTCCGGTGAAGACCGTGCGATTGACCTTGATCAGATCACCCTCTTCCAAGAGCTCGGTATAGATCGCGGGCGTAAGTCACCGTTTTGCCTCCTTTCAACGTGGCACCTGATTGCCTGCCAGAGCATGAGAAGAGGCTCGCCACATTCGCCCTCGTGCTCGGCTGCTTGTACGCGGGAACTACCGCCATATTCCTCTTCGGCACTGCCGCAGCTGCTACCGTATGTCCATATTTTTGAAAACTGGTCGTCTACTCCCATGTTCACTCCGCTGAACAGAGACGCCTCGCTCTAATTCGCATCTTCTCTTTCTTGGCCATCGTGGCCGCCGTCATCGTGATTGCCACTGGGCTGATACGAACGATTGTCCACTTTATGCTGAAGGTCTGTGATTTGTGTTACTAATTGTTTCTTTGACTGATAATTGTCATACAGAACGACCTGATTAGCGAATGTACTACCCTCGCTCAAGGCAATGACGTGGTTTTCCGATGGGGTATTTGGGCCGCAGATCCCAGCAACAACCTCACACCAGCGGAGGCTGCACAATGTTCGTTACTTTGATTGCTTGTAACGTCATGACCAAAGCTCCAGCTCACTTCATTGCACAGTCTGCAAGAATGCCTGGAATCACGATTCTTTCTCGGAGATAATCTGGCTCATTGGCGAGATCAGTGCGCTGCTTAGCTTCTTTGCCACTTGCAGGGTATCTAACCAAGTTCTTGCAGTTCTCATGACCTTATTCGCCGTTATCGCCTTTTCCTACGCTCAACAAGAGACGGCTGTCGCCTCTGGCGGTAATCGCGAGCGCCTTCCCGCGACGTACACTCCCGCATATCCTGCAGGCCCAGGATACGCGGCGGGTGCTGAAAGCACTGTAACTCTGCCCGATCTGGATTACAACAAACCCTACGCCCCGCCTCCCGGTCCCCCGCCTGATTTCGACAGGAGTCTGCCGGCATATGGTGGCGACGAGTATGACAAAAAGGATCTCGACCCGGTAAAGACCGCAGAAGATCCATTTGCCGACTTTGACGATCACCCGCGTCGCTGAGAACAGTCGGGCGATTTGCGATTTTGCGAGCGATACGAGCCGTGGGTGACTCTGAACCGTAGTATTATGTGTACTCATTTTCTCTGCTACTCACGTATATCTGTCGAAATGAACCTTTTTGTATCTTGTTGGTTGTACTGGGCCAGTAGCCCATCGTTCATGACGACAAGCCAACGTATGTACATGACCCGTTTAAATTGAAGGAGTGTCTGTCAACCAGCAGCCTGTGTTCTCTCAAGTCTCTTGTTCACGGCGACTGGTTGGCCGCTCGCAGGATGCGCAAGGTCAGCAAGCCGTGCCTCGCGCATGCGGAGCAACAACTGTGTCAAGAAAGCCGGCGTGACGACGTCGTCCCCGCCGCTTTCCCCCGCACTGCTCCCGCCGAGCCCAGACTCGGGCGGTGTATCGGAGTAGCGTCCCCAGAGCGTGTACAGCGACAGTATCTCCTGCGCGATCATCGCGATCGTGGGCAAGGACACGTGCAGGCCCGCCATGAAACCGACAAAATCCTGCTGCTGTGCCGGGGCAGCCTTACGGTGTGCACTGCCGGAAGTCGTGCGCGAGGAGCGGCGCGGAGGGGGCACGGGCGCCGCCTGCGCCTGGACCGCCTCGCGCGTCTTGTCGTTCAGCACGAGCGTGAGGTAGATGGCCGCGATGGCGATCATGTGCGGCGGGTAGAGGAGACAGATCTCGGAGCGGTACGTGTCGTTGATGATGAACCTGTGTGACGTGTTTACCTGTGTGGGAAAAGTGCCCGAGGAGAGGAGCAACGAAACGTACCATGCTGTCTGCAGTGGCCCTTCCTCGAGCTCGAGTCTTCCCTCGCCGGTGCCCCAGTATCGCGGACCGTTGTCGATGCCGACGCCAACGCCGACGCCGACTTCCCCTGCTTCGGTGTCGAGCGCGTGGGCCGTCTCTCGCCCGCACAGAGTAAGAAGGGTGCGGTACGGATGAAACACGACCAGGTCACACTCGAGGTCGCTCACGAGATAGAACTCCATCTCCGCGAGTTTCGAGTTGTCCGAGGGGAAATTCTTCACGCCGTAACCCTCCTCTGCTTGCGCAGTCAGTTTTGAGTTTACATGAGAAGCGGGCGACGTACGACTGAACATGATGCGCGATTCGGAAACGACGTTCTTGATGTGGACTGGGGATTCCTCTGCCTTCGCAGCGACGTAGCAGCAGGCCGCTATCACGATAAAAGGATCCGTCTCGCAATACAGGTTCTTGACGTAGAATCTCCTGAAAAAGACCGTCGCGGTCGCAATGACTCTCTGGCGTAGGGACAGGCGTTTGCCCAACATCCCAATGACTGCCACCACCGTGCGTAAGCATTCGTTCGTAGGGTGAACTGGGTGTGTGTGGGCGCACGATTCGCGAAATAAATGTTGAGCAAGTCGATGTGGTCCGGAGAGCGGACATATTGGAGATCTTCGGCGCGAGCCTGCTTGAGTGTAGCACGATCTACAATCCAGCGTTTGCTGCAGAGAGTGTCATCCGAAAGTAATCGTAAAAGGTACAGGAACGTACTTGTGTGAGCTTGCCCAGAAGTCGGTCGCCATCGAAGCATGTCGCGTCCGCGGAAAGTGGACAAAGGTGTTTAGTAGTCTTACAACACCACCACACAAGATGCCTGCGACTAAACTAACGGCACCACGAAAGCGTAATCGAAAGCGCAAGCGCCGTTTGGCCTCATCTTCGTCCCCATCATCTCCATCGTCCTCAGATTCCTCATCGGATGAATCACCCAACAAAAGCACGATCAAAAAGGCGCCTCTGAAAAAACAAGCTGCGCCATCTTCAGCCGAGGAGCCATCCTCACCCTCATCCTCATCATCTTCGCCTTCATCGTCTGATTCAGACGACGTTCACGAATCCAGTACACTACCAGCTGTATCTCAGGCGCCCTTGGTGAAAACGCAGGGTTCCGAGCGCGTTAGGGCGCGATCGCCTTCACCTTCACCACCGCCTGTCGACCTTCCACCGTTCTTACCTCAAGAGGGGTCCAGTAATCGAGCACAAGAAGAGCAGGCTCTGCGGGACCGGTTCCGACAGTTTTGGATGGCGTCCGTGGCGGACGCGTTCAGTGATGATCTTGAGCAAATTCGCAAGGTGCGGCGTCTTTTAATACACACTTCTACCTATTGCTCATATGCCAACCTGAAGGAGCCGAGTATGACCAAATCGCGCCTCGCTCTCCTGATAGACTCTCTCGCCTCTGGCAGCGAAGTCTTCTCGTCGCACGCGGGTGAGAGGGGGGAAACGAATGAGATAGAGGTCGTACTAAATAGCAACCATGACGACTAGATGGCACGTAGAAGTGATACCGTTTCACCAGGTCATCATATTGAAGGAGGCGGTAGTATCCTTCGGCACTGCTGCATTCTATGTGTGAATATGTGAAAATAATGCTTAGGCCGGCGCTATAGTGTAGTGGCTATCACAGCGGATTCTGACTTATTGGGTACTTTCCGCTAACCCAGGTTCGAACCCTGGTAGTGCCTTTCTTTTTCGCGTGGCTGAGAAAATACAACAAGTCGACAAAAACGGAAAGAAGCATGGTGGCGACTGTACACTTCATGCGATGCAGCGAACTTGGCGCTTCCTCTTCCTTCATAACCACCACCACCTTCTGACAGTCGGCTTAATACAATAACGTCAAGTTCCATTTTGGGGCACCATCGACGCTACCATTCCGGGGTTAGCCATACACATTCTCTCCCGTGGATCATCGCTCCTTCTACGCCGTTGGGTGCATCGGGCGGCTATTTTTTCAATTCAAAGCATGTCAACAAAACAAGTTCAAGCGATGTCCGAGGCGGTTGTATCAGCGGATTCCAGTCCGTCAAGTCTACCCGAATTCCTTCAGGTACAAAAAACCGGCTATCTCCAGGCCGTAAAACAGGGTGATGCGCAAAACGATCGATGGACGATTTCTTTAGGAAATGAGGCAGGCGGTATGCCTTCGATTATTGTTCGATCGTTGTAACAAGCTAATCTACTCGCAGATCTTGACTCGCTAGCAAGTGCTGTCGCCTACGCATGGTACGCTACCCACCATCTCGGGCAGCCGACGGTGCCGCTTCTGCAGACGCCTCGTGCCGACATCTCTCTCCGCGCGGAAAACCTATACGCCCTTGATTTCAGTGGCGTGGATCCCGTGCATCTACTTACGGGCGACGAACTTCCCACCGACGCAGCCCCCGCGGAGAAATACGCATTGGTGGATCACAACACACTGGGGCAGCGCTTTGCGTCTTACGAGGGTGTACGCGTCGTCGCGATCATAGACCATCACGAGGACGAGAAACATCATCTTGATGCATCGCCACGCACCATCGAAGTACCCACGGGCTCGTGCTCATCGCTTGTCGCTCGGCTGATAAAGAAGGAGTGGCCTGAGGGCATGGGCCGTGAGGTCGCCCGGCTGCTGCTCTGCGCTATCCTGATTGACACTAACGGACTCAAGGCGGGTGGGAAGGCAGAGGTCGCGGATCGCGAAGTCGCGCCATTTTTGCTTGAGAGAGCAGGACTTATGGGCGCAAGTGTGGGCACCATCATAGATACCCAAGGAGTGAGCAAGGTACAGGAACTTACGAAAATACTGGAGGCCAAGAAGGACAGCGTAGACCAACTCGGACCGCGCGACCTTCTGCGGAGAGACTACAAAGACTACCGTTTCGTTCCGTCTTGGAATCCCGAGAGCACACTGGTTGTCGGATTGGCGAGCGTGCCGAGAAGTGTGAAGACGATCACCGGGGGAGACGAAAAGGGTGGGGAGGTGCTAGGTGCAGCTTGCATCGCGTGGCTTGAAGAGAAGGGTCTGGATATGCTTGGCGTGTTGACGAGTTGGAAGGACAAGGGAAAGCATCGGAGAGAGATGGTGTGGGTTGTTCGGGACGAGAAGGAGGTTAAAAAGCGGCTGTGGAAAGGATTAGAGAGCAGCGATGAGCTAAAGCTGGAACGCAAGGAGGGAAAAAAGTACGTGAACGGTATGGAAGAGGGAGTCGGGAAGGCGGGCAAGATGAGGGTGTATGAACAGGGCAACAACCGTGCAACTCGAAAGGTGACAGCGCCGCTAATTAGGGGAATTATTGAGGACTAGAGTTGACCTAGACTAGACTGGTCTGCCAGTCTACAGCGGTTAACTGGTTACATGTACGTAATTAAATACGTAAGAACTGGCTCCTTTAATCTTAGTCTCACCCGTTCTCTCCTTTCCACCACCATCTCTCTCCTCTTTCTTACACTCTCTCATACACGGTGCAAAGTCCCCCTCTTCGTTAAATGGACGCACCGTCTCCCCAGATGGAGGATCCCGCTCCTACTCCTACCGCAGCAACTCCCTCGGCTACCGCTCCCACCCCTTCCAATCAACAATCTTCGACGCCCAAATTCTCAAACGGACTGTCAGTCCCTTCCCCCCGCCCTTCCTTTTTGCTTTGTCTAATGCCACGCGTTTCTAGGCATATACGCTCGCGTATAACAGTCGTGTGTGCAGAGGTCCGTCTGCACGCTCTCCATTCGTCCCCGTCTTCTAATCATAGCTTAGTGCAAGCGTCTCAAGCTGAGGTGCGATAGACGTAATCCTTGCGGTTCCTGCGTGAAGCGTGACACCGTCCAACGCTGCCAATACACCGCTGCGGCTGCGGAAAAGATGTTCGCCCTCTCTTACTGCAATCTATCTCATTTCACTCTGACCCCCGCTCCCAGCGACGTCCAGTCACTGCACAATCGCCTCCAAATAGTCGAGTCTCAACTTGCTCAGATTTTTGCAGGAGGGCTTCGTGTCCCAACCACAACTACCAGCGCCTCCTCAGACAACTTTCCGTTCCCTCATAACGACCGCATCATGCTCGCCGTTGGTTGCTCTGGCTCTTCTGTCACCGTCTCTCTTGACGACGTCGCCGCACTATGGCTAGAGCACCTAGAGCTTCCTCGTTCATATCCCGTCGACACAAACGCCTCATTTACTCCCCCTCCTGTCAAACTAGAGCCCGTTTCAGCGGAGCTAGCCATTCATGATGAGCCGGCTTTCCCAGCCATGATCCCTTCGTTTAATATTTATTATCCTACGTCCACTTCCCAAGCGGCCGTCACTCCCTCCTTAGTTGCATTGTTGCCCTCCGCTCCCACCACACGGTCCCGTATCACCACAGCTGTCGAAGAGACAATGAAGATGCGGCCATGCTTCAATGTGAAGCATTTTCGTACTCGCGCCGAGAGCATGTTTGCCTGGGCTAAAGAGGAGGACGGGCGAGGCACAGCTGGGACAAGTGCAAACGCGAAGGTTGATCTAGCGAGGTCTATCTTCTTCCCGAATACCTGCGCGCAGACCCCCGTTACCCCGGCACCACGATCCGCGCCTACATTGTCTTTCTTTGCTTCTGTCTCGGTCGCATATGCTCTGGGTGTTTTAATCTGCAAGGAAAACGAGACAACTAGTGACATTGATACTCAAAAGGCGGGCTCAGCGTCGAAAAATTCTCGTCTGGAGGATAACCGTACTGCTTCTTCCCAGAAAGCGGCCGCGTGGAGCAAGTACTCTGCTTCGGGACTATTTGCACTGTCAAGACAGGCTATGGCCGCTTTTGAGATGGTGCACACATACGATCTGGACGCAGTGACAACGTACCTTCTGCAGATCATCTACTTGCTCCATGATAGCCGGCCCCGTGTCGCTCATTTTGTTTATCCGATTCTGGGGAAAGTGATCCATATTGGTCAAATGATGGGCCTTTCCACGGATCCGGACGAGTTCCCTGGCAAGTACAACCTCTTCGAGGCTGAGCAACGGAGACGTATTTGGTGGGATATTTTTTATTACGATGTGTAGGCTGCCTCACTGTCCTCCTTATTCATGACCTCATTTCCTTTAATTTGTAGCTTTGTCTCCGACGCCATTGGGCAGGCACCTTCCATACAAGATGGGACATTCACCACGAAGCTACCCGCCGACGTGGATGAGGAGCAGTTCGGACTGTCCTCTACCTCTCTGCCTCTACCCCTCCCCCGGAGAGCCGGTGGCGATCCAACGGAAGTCGGCTTTGCTTACTTCATTCAGAAGTGTCGGTTCGTCTTTGTGCTCTCTACACCTATTCTGATCTCTCACATATGCCTCAGTCTTGCGCAACTTGTGAAGAGCGTAAGGAGGCGATATGTTCGTGACACCTCGAACGATCCCTCAGAGTCTTCGGTTGAGCGTGCGGAGCAATTCGAGTCTGAAGTTAAGAATTGGCTATCAGAGCTCCCGAAAGTGTTCCGCTTTGACACCAGCAATACCGACACTCCTTCCCCACCCTCCTCCAAAGCTTCCGTCTCGTCAAATCTCCAAGCCCAGCGCTGCGAGCTCGTGATCATTGCCAATCAGCTTATCTTGAAGGTCTTCCTCCCATACCTCAAGAATTGCAGTTTGTCATCCGCAGACGGCCTTCCCCGCCGTGTCGTGTCTAGCGTCGTTGATGCAGGGCATGCCGTTCTTCAAGCCATGCGTGTCCTCCACTCAACTTGGCGACAAGCGCAGCCTGCTGCTTTCTTATTCTATTCTTTCGGCCGTACTTTGTTCGATACGGCTGTGATGATGGCATGCGCGGTCATTGCCCACCCGTCAGGCGCGTCCGCCGGCGTGGCAATAGCCGATGTCGCTGCCGCAATTGATATTATGCGGGATACGCGTATAGGTTCTGGAAGGAGGCCTAAACGAGATGATAGTAAAGAATTGTCCGAAGCCGTGAAAATCGTCACATTACTGAAGACGAAGGCCGAGGCGAAGCATGCAGGGGAAGATATCGTGGCCAGCTCCCTTTTCGCTATCGGTGCGAAGAGGAAGCGCGATGATTCTCCTGATCCCAACAGCTTCGCAGATGGTTTCGAACTACCTTACGTTGGCGTAGGCGTCAAGGCGTCTCATCAATCGACCGAGCTAAGAAAGGTTGAGACCACTCCTAAAGCGTCAATTTCCATGCCAAAAGTCAAAGTCAAGCAGCGCCCGGGTTCAACCATGATAGACTTGTCCAGTCCATCGGAAGGTTCCCCTAATGCTGAGAGAGACGCAGGACAAGTTCCTATCCGCGGCCGTCCACGCACGGATTCTACTCTTCATCGTAGCTCTTCGTCGAAGAGGTATAACGCCCCCACAACAGCATCCACACATTCACAACCTAGCACTCCCGCCCCAGATCAACCTGGGTTTCACCCCATGCCTGAACTCACCCGACCCGAATCGCGTCCCCAAATGTGCACATCCGATTATGAGACCTCGATCTACACACCCACCTCGTCGTATGAACCATCACCGCAGCTACCACATCATTTTTCCATGCCACCTTCCATGCCACCACCGCAAGCGCCGCCTATGCACGCTAGTCCAAGCTATGCGAGCCTTAGCGGGAGCGGGAGCTCATCCCAATCGAGTCCGGCGTATTCACAAGCGCCAATACCATCGCCACATCCGTATCGGCAGCCGGGACCAGAGCTCTACAGCGTACAGGGTCCCACAACGCCGTCATATGATCCACCAATGGGCAGTCTTGGCATCGGCGTAAGTGAATCACAACCTCATCATGGTTCGGTGCCACCGGAAGAACCCCCATACATGATGGATCCCGGTGCGCGCCGATTGGCCTTCCCTCCTCATCAACAGAACGGGACCATTGCGTTACAAAATTTCCCACCTGCCTTCGGCCCAGGACCACACGGTCTATTACCCTCGGCATGGCAACCACCACCTCCACGGCCGAGCGCAGGCGAGACATGGCAAGATTTTGGCAAATATAATTAATACCTAATACTACATCCACACTTCTCCCTCCACTCATTGTCCTTCTGCACCGATCTTCCTTCGCGCCAGATTCGTTCTCATTTGTTCGTCTGCTTGTGCTGCTTGATGCATCTTTGTTTTTTTTCGTCTCTTGGGCGGTCACTTATCAAACACTACTATTCATCTCTGCCGTTTTTCACCTGTCCTATATTTAACGTATTTTAGTGCCGGACATTGTACTCCTCGTCCATGACTTTACGAGATGCCTGCCTACTTGTAGCAATGCCTCATGACATATAGATTCGCCTGATACAATTCTCCCGGCCAGTGATAACACAAAGAGACACAAACATGCAACACGCAGTGTACAACACAAAACAAAAGTATATCATCGTTCATGAAGCGTCCACACGCCTGATCATTCGCCTCTCCCGCTCTCCGACAACCCTCACCAGCCCCTCCGCCTCCATAGCGCTGATGACCTCTTTGAACTCGCCCGCGTCCAAGCGGATGCTGCTCTGATTCGCAAGTTGCTGTATCGCATCAGACCAGCGGATGCCGCGCGACGAAGCGGCATCAGTGCCAAGGAGGTTCAGGACCTCCTTGCGCATATCCTCACGGAGCCTGCGCTGCTGCTGTCCAGTACCAGTATTGAGGAGGCCCATGTCTATCTTGCCCGTGGTCGGGTCGAGCGCGGACGCGCGGATCGCGTCGCGCATGAGGCGGTACGCCTCTTGCACGTCGCGCAGCTCCACGTGCGCTGAGAGGCGCATGCGCGCGTGCGCCTCGGCGAGGCGGATCATCGACTCGAGCTGCCGCGTCGTGGCGGTGATGCGCTTCTCGGACGACGCGCGC
>QFDV01000130.1:0-15382 GCA_003315845.1 Lactarius trivialis
CGCATCATCCTGTGAAGCTCAAACCACAAGATTCTCTATCCAGTGATTGATTAATTGATTACACGACTTTTATATGATTCTTGGTAGCAGATCAGATCATGTGATCATTGAGTTGTAACCGGGGCACACTGAGCTGCAAGCAGCTGTCAGTGTGAGAGTCAGAACAATCGTTGCCTCCCAAGTCACTAGTCACTGATCATGTTGGATATTCTACCCACTGAGTTGACCCTTAGCGTGCTTTCTCATCTTCTGATACCGTCGTTGCTTTCCCTACCTGTTTTGTCTCACGAATGGTTTGACTTCTTCAACACAAACCAATCGGCAATCTTTCACAGCGCCGCCCTCTTACATGAGTACATACAACCCGGAACGCTGTTGCTAGAGGATGCACTGTCCGTGAATACGGGCAGGCCTTGGGCGGGATCGACTAGTTGGAAGGACTTTTGTAAGTCGCGTGCCATTTCACCTTGCCACTGACCATGTCGTTCGTGAAGGTCACAGGTCGATTCAATTTCATAAAAACTGGGAGGGTAAAGGACGCGCAGTTGCGCGCGTGTTGTCGCCTCCGGCCACAGTCCATCGTATCAAGGTCGACGAAAAGGCTGGGATATGCATAACAACCCACATCAGTGGCGGACTGTCCGTGATCCACCTTTTTTCCAGCACCGTTTTATGGCGTCTTCCCGTGGTGCGAGAGTTGTTTCCTCGTCGACCTACCCCTTGTGTGCTCAAACGATCGCTTGCAGTCGTACGTCGCCTTAGCCCACTGCGAGTACGACAACGGGTATCTCATCTTCGACCGCATGAGCGGGGAGATAGAAATCTGGCGTCTTGCCAGCGACTTCTCAGCCGAAGGCGAGGTCGCCATCCATTTCCCGCCGGACGGCGAGCAGATGGACGCATCCTCCCGCGCCGCGACGATGTACCATCAATATGCGCCGCGTGGGCAGTTCCGTCCCTGGGCGTTGCTGGCGTTCCCCGATTTCACGCATGCGTACCGACTCGCGTACCCGACGCTCATATGTGCGAACTCCGAGCAAGCTTTCTTACACGACGTACGCACCGGTTCCCTCGTGCAGACGATCGATGTAAATCTCCGGGAGATCTGCTACGTTGACGTGAACGAGCGACACGCATTCGCTTGCGAGCCGACCGCGGTACGTGTGTTTTCGCGAGAGACCGGCAGCGAGATCCTGTGCGTACCACGCGTACCGGCGGACGCTACCGTATGGTGTAGTCTGCTCGTAAAGGACTCGCCCTCCGATAAATTTATCACACCTCTCTCTGTCTCCCCCAAAATAGAAATAACCCGTCCTCGGTTTGTCGCGGGTGAATTCACTCGTACCCTTCGGGTTCACACAGAGATTTCATACTCACATCTCGCATAGCTCATGTCTCCAGGGATGGCCGCGATCTCGTGGTCATGTCTCATAAACGCCGTGTTGTTTTCATTCAAGATTTTGAGCGTATCTGCCGTGGAGAGACTACCCTCGAACAGGCAGGGCTTTCTCTGAACATTCGCGGATCACATGACCGATGTTGTTATCTGGGTTTCGAGCACGGTCGTGTCTGTGTGGCAACCGTTTGTATTTCACAAGCACCCCTTGTGATTGCGCACATTGATGTTGGCTTGTAGATTCAAGGGCTCTATATTTTCACCTTCGGCATTAATCTTTCGGCGAAGGCTGTGTTCGTCCGACCCTCCAAAAATGCCTTGCCGAACTCGTACCCGATCAGCTGCATGCAACTCACTGACCGTCGCATATATTTTACGTGGGAAGATGCAAGACGTCGGGAAGACATTCCGCTATTTGAAGATGAGGAAAATGCTCAGGAGCTTCTACCGCCAATAACACCAACTTTGGATCAAGACCTCCTAGCGCTATGGGCTGTACGACGTGAGTACTCCTTCACAAGATCGGTGCCATGATTGGACGCTGACTCTGTGCTCGTCTTGTCGTAAGCCTCGATTAAGGGTATCGTGGGTTGCATTGACTTTACTCTGATGCCTGAGGACTACGCCAGCGATATTTGACAAGGGGGACAAACGCCAGTTTGTGTTTTTGACAGGCATTACTTTACTTTATTTTACTTTATGTTCTTTTCGTTATAACATCCATCAGATACGACTGCGTTTGTGTCTGCCTTGTGGTCAGATGGTTGCATCATCCTGTCGAGCTCAAACCACTCTCTTGATTACTGCACTTCTTTTGTACACGTCTTTAGGAGTTCAGCGCTCAGCGCTCATCGACCATCCTTAGATGTTTTGCATTGCGTAACAGGCCTTGGGCAGGATCGACGAATTGAAACGACTTTTGTAAGTCGCATCCTCCCCGATATGGCGAGAGCCGTGCTGTTTCTAACGTCCAACAATGGTACCTCTTTGATTGTTATTATTTTCATTGTGAAGGCCGCATGTCGTTTCAATTACACAAAATCTGAGAGCGAAAGGGCGCGCCGGAGCGCGCGTCTTGACGCCCCCGGGTTCCAACGACCGCCACATCAGCGAAGTTCCACGGGAACACGGACATGTACCGACTCGCGTACCCGAGGCTCATATGCGCGGGCCACGAGCAGGCTTTCTTGCACAACGTGCGCACTGGTTCCCTCGTCTAGACATTCAACGTTCGTCTCCGGGAACTCTCCGAGGTCGACGTGAGCGAGCGCCACGCGTTTGTGTGCGAGGTGCATGTGGTACGTGTAGTTTTCGCGGCAGCGAGATCCTGCGAATACCGGCGGACGCCACCGTACGGTGTAGGGAACCCGGCGGCCTACCACACCTCCATATTTTTACATTGGGCCCTGACTTGGACCTTTCGGCGAAGGCTGCGATCGTGCGACCCACCAATTACATCTCGCCTCTACTTATCGGCTGCATGCAGCTCACGGATCGTCACATATATTTTATGTTGGAAGATGCAAGGCGTCGGCGGGACATACCTTCTGTTCGAAGACGCGGAAAATGCCCCAGAACTACCACCGACAATAGTTGACGGTTTCGGAGAGGAGCAAGGCAAGGTGGTGGGTGCTCCTGCACAAAATCGGTGGAATTAGGTGCTGATTCTCTGTTCTGGGTTGCGACGCAAAGAGATGAGCAAGTGACCGTTGACCAATTGCGGACAGTTTTCGTTTTCGACGTGCTTCACATTTTAAACAGAAATCTTTTTGTCGTGACGTCCCGGAGACACAGCTTCGTGTACGACCTTGGAAGGTTCCATCCTTGGAAGTTGCAAATTTGCACTGCGCGAGTAACAGGCGAAAAGACGAGTTCCTTATAACAAGTTGCCTACAGACTGCATCGGTGGAAATACATAGGGGCGTACTGATCTTATATTCGCCTCTGTTTTGGAGGGCATCGTCATAAGGAAAGATAAATACTTCAAGCCACATCCGCGTGTTCTTCCTGCGGCTCATGCGGAGCAATTTGCTCCGCCACTTCACGGGCATCTGCAGCGTCATCGTCGTGGGGCTCGACTATTGCCTCCGTCAGGTCTTCCTCTTCCTCTTCCGTGTCCTCTTCTTCTAGGGCATCGACTTCGTCAGCAGGGGAAAGTTCGATGATGGTGGTGCCGGGAATCTCGTGCGCAGAGGTCACATCGTGTTCTGGGGTCTCGTCGACGTATTCCTCTTGAGTTTCCGCGGCCGCGTTCTCTGCGTCGTCGTCCGTGACGTCTTGTTCAGGGCCGTCGTGATCGTGGTCCTCGCCGATCTCTGCGAGCCCGTCGTCTGCATCGGCAAGCGTAGCGATATGCTCTTCCTCCGGATAATCCAAGTCGTGGTCGTAATCTTCCTGTAGATTAGCATGAAGCTCGTGTTCGTCCGTGAGTGGTTCCTCTTCCTCCTCTTCTTCCTCCTCCTCCTCTTCTTCTTCTTCTGCGCGGTCCGCCACATCTACGTGCACGAAATCGGTCTCCTGCTCATGTACTTCGGACGCCGCCGCGGCAGCGGCGAGCTGTGCGAGGGAGTCGCGTTCGGGGCTTGGCGAGCTACCACCTTTGCCTAGCTCCTCCGCCATGATGAGTGCCTCGCTGAATACCATCGTCCCGGTACGGGTGCGGCCTTTCCGTGGGCTCGGGTTGCGGTCGACGCCACCCAGGATGTCCACACCGAGCCCTCGGTGCACGCCCCGCCCACGGTCGTCGCCTTCGTCCTCTGACCCCAGTCGGTGTTGTGGGTCCACAGCGGCAGCGAGGAGGCGGGGAGGCTCGGCATCCTCGAACGTCGCAGAGGGTGTCGGGATGATGAGGAACTCGGGGGGAACGAGCTCGAACTTGCAGGTTAACGCGAGGAAGCGAGCGTAGAGCGACGATTCGGCCTCGGCCTGTTCGAAGACCTCGCGATGGTGGAAGTAAGCGTGAGCGAAAATACGCCCGAGGCGACGGGCGAGCGAGCCAAAGTGTCGATGAGAGGGAGGGGGGATGTTGATTCTAAGGGGAGCTAAACAGGCCGAAACAAGGGAAGGTGCCCAATGTGACGCGTACCGTGAAGGGAATGCTCGTGGCGAGTTCAGAAGGGCTGTTGCGCTGTCTACGGTGTGTAGAATGTAGTCGATGGCGCAACATTGCTGCTACAATCATTAGTGATGCCTTTTCTTTTCTTTTCGTAGTTTGAGAATAACAGAGACGTACTTCCATTGCACCGTCATTCCCGTGAGCGACGCATAAGTACATCCATTCACCAGCTTTCATCTCGGGGCATGTAGCACGCGTGCATTCCTGCTGCAACATCGTGATTAAGGGGTGAGAAAGGTCTTGCGCAAGCCGTCTTGTGAATGTATGATGAGCTTCGACACGAATACACGGAAGCTGGGCGTACCGCAGCTGTTCGTAAATCCAACATGCCTCGTCGACGGCAAACTCGCACTTTATGTCCCTGTCTCCGTCGCTGTCTTCGGTGAGGACAACGCTGCTGTCATCGGGGCCACCGCCTTCTGCATTGCTTCGAGAGTCTGGGATTGATATTATGGCAGAGACGTCGTGTATGTCTGAGCGGATCGTTAAAGAAATGAATTCTTGCAGCTGGAAGGCGCTGTCCAATGTAGAGAGCGCGGGAACGGTTTTGATAGGATAGAAAGTGGATATCCGTGAACCTTTGAGGGGACGTGGAATAGCGGAGGCCATCGTATGAAGACGCGACCAACGTTCAATTCCTATAAAAGGGCAATTGCCAGACTCGCTCTCATGCTAGTACACTTCTGCGATATCGCCGCAATGCGTTCTCCCATTTACGTATTTCCCTTCCAATGCCATTCTCTTACTTCGCGCACTGGAGAGCGTGGTCAATCCTTTCAAATCACCTCTATAGCGCAGTGTTTGACCTTTTTTTTGCAGTCAGGACAAGCAGCAGGAACGTCAAGATCGAATAAACAATCTACCGCTCAAATATCATTCTGCTATAACTCCCCGGGATCAAGAGATCATCAGTCAGGACGTGGCCTTATTGGTCGCCAACGTTCAGCGCGGCGACGTCGACCCTGACGAAGTTTTACTTGCTTACAGCAAAAAGGCTCTAGATGCTCATAGAAAGACGAATTGTCTTACCGAGGTTATGATATCCGAGGCAGAGGCAGAGGCAAGGACGTGCAACAGGGCGGGCCCTCTCGCTGGAATGCCTGTCAGCCTGAAAGACACCGTCGGCATTACCGGTTTCGCGTCGTGCATTGGGTACTCCTCTCCCCACTGGATGGCGCCCTTCTCGAAGGACGCCGCAATCGTCCGCCTATTGCGCGACGCGGGTGCGTATCCGTTCGTCAAAACGAACGTCCCTATCACCCTGCTCTCCTTTGAATCGTGCTCCGATGTCTGGGGGAGGTCCACGAACCCCTACTCGAGCAGGCATTCACCCGGAGGCTCTACTGGCGGCGAGGCGGCGCTCCTTGCATGTGGCGGCTCGAGACTGGGTATCGGGACGGATGTGGCGGGCTCCGTTCGCGTCCCCGCGCATTACAGCGGCATATACACGATCAAGGCGTCCATGCATCGCTTCCTCAAAGCGGGGAACGCGAGCGCCATGGTCGGACAGGAGGGCATACCTGCCGTGTACTCTCCCATGACGAGGACTCTGGAAGACCTGGAGACATTTTGGCGCGCCGTTGTCGGCATGAAACCCTGGGAGTACGATCCTTCCGTATGCCACCATTCTCCCTAGAGAGTCGAATAAAGATCGCTGATCGCCGCTACTAATAGTGCGTCCCGATACCCTGGCGATCGGTAGCCCTTCCTAAGAAAATGAAATTGGGAGTCATATGGGACGATGGTTTGCGCTCCACTGCACTTATTTTTACACGCGAAGTCTTACCGAGTACGCAGGCGTTGTGGCGCCGTCTCCGGCATGTGAACGTGCCTTGCAAACCGTCGTGTCCCTTCTAGAACAGGACGGACACGAGGTCGTAGCCATGTCCGTATTCCCAACTTGTCCCGTGTTATCTCTTACACTTATTTTCGGACACAGCGACCCTCCCAGCCCGCTTAGGGCTCTGCAGATCGGATCACAGCTCATGGCGAACGCCTGTAAGCCTCATCCAATGATGCCTGCTCGATGACTAATGAGCAAAATACTGTCTCCTCAGTCATTACTGCATCCTCCCCCATCCGCTGGTACGAGTTTAACGACCCGGGCGTGGCGGCCGGGCTATTTGCGCTGCGGCTCCCTCGGATCCTCATGACGCTTTGCGCCTGGTTCTATCGCCACGTCCTCCGCGACGCAGTCTACGCTGCCGTCTTGGAGGGGTGGCACGTGAAGGACGGCCAGGAGTTTTACGCGCTCATCGGCGAGCGCGAGGACTACCGCATGCGGTGGTTCGAGTACTGGCAGCAGGAGAAACTCGACTTTGTGCTGACAGTACCCAACGCGCTGCCGGCCATGAGACACGGGGGCAGTAAGCGCCAGTGGAAGGCGTGCGGGTACACGTTCCTGTTCAATGTCGTCGGTGTCGTGTCTCCCAGCTTTCGTTTGGGCTCGTGGATTAACGATCCCAAATTTCAGCTTGACTATTCTGCGGGCGTCATGCCCATTACGCGCGTCCACCGCCAGCTTGACGTACTCTCGCCCGCGTTTAGGCCACGAAACAAGATCGAGGCGGATGCCTACAAGGGCTACGACGCCGACGACATGCATGGTCTACCCGTTGGCGTGCAGATCGTGGGGAGACGCCTTGAGGAAGAGAAGGTCCTCGAGGTCATGAAACTCATCAAGGGCCTCAAGAGTAGAGAAATTGCATATGAGGACGTGCTGATATAACTAGATGGACTGTGTATGTAGGACTCATACGTTAGATACGAAATGGAGTTCGGAAAAAAAACAGAGTATGCTAGCCTTCGGGTGTAAGCGATGATACAATGGACGTGTCGTAACTACCTGAGGAACGTGCCCAACGTAAAGACAGATACAGTACAATTTAATTGAGTGGCGCAAACCAGAGAACAATGATCAAAGTGATACAAAGATGTCCTAACGCGGACCATAGGGCAGCCGCGCAGGCGTCGTCCACTGTCGAGCCCCAGCCGCACCCATCGCCGCCCAGGGGTTCGTGGCGACAGCCGGGGCCAACGACCGCGCCGCGCCTCCACTCTCAGGCGCAGTCCGCGGCCGGCGCTCCCCGTCTCCTCCCCGTGAGCAGGCACGCACCCGCGGCGTCTCCGGCGTTTGGGCGGCAGAGGGGGCTGCTGCCGGGCACGGCTGGAGGAGATGTGCACGATTGGTGACCTCTGCTAGCGCCAGCGGCGAGCGGGAGCGTGACAAAATGGGCTGCTGGCCGACGCCGCGGATTTTTGTTGTTATTGCGCTCGCGGCGGCAGTGCGCAGTAGCGGCTGCGAGCGCGAGCGGGGAAGATTGGGTGGAGAGCCCCCCGTGGGCCTGCGGAGCGGCGGAGGAGGCACTTGCAGCGCAGTTTGTGCGCGATGCAGGGTCGGCGTGGTGGTTCGGGTGGTGGCGAAGAGCGGTGGAAGCGGCGATGGGCTCGGTCGGGATCCTGAACGCATCGGGGCGATGTGTACGCTGAGGAGCGGGATCGGACTTGGGGACGGCGGCGGTGGATGCGGCTGTTGTTCTCTCATCATTCTGTGCTTGAGTGAAGGACTCGAGAGGGCGCGCCTGAGGGTGTCGCGCCGCCGCGGGCTTGAATCTCCACCGAGCAGCTCGTTCTTCTTCTCGTACGTGAGACTCGAAGGCGAGCCGTGGGGGTCGCCAGCATCGGCAGGGGTGACGGTAAAGACAGGAAGATTGGGTACTGGGCCTATCCCCTTGGTCTTGAGTCGCCAGGAGGGACTGGGTGAAATGGAATCCCCGCGTGCTGCTCTGGCAGCCTCAAGGTTAACCCGAGTACAAGGTTGCCCCACCGTCCCAGATGCAGCTCCTCCGGTACGTGCGGAGATTCCTTTGGGTAGTGGAACGGCACAACGCCTGTACCAGGAGCGGCGATCGGGGATGGAGGTATCGTGACCTGTATCCGTGAAGGATTGGCGGCGGTCAACGTGGGGGACAGCGATGATGTCAATGGTTATAGCAGAGGCTCGGACAGAGAGCCTGGGCGGGCGAGTGGGACGTGAGTTTTGAGACGGTTTTGGTGTGAAGCGGGGAACACCGCTTTTCAATTGCACCCTTGATATGTGTCGTATTCCCTTCATAAATAAGGCGCCACTTGTGTTGAGTCGGCCACCGAAGAACCATCGTTTGGAAGTGAGCTTCGAGTGTGGCTCGGGAAATGAGGAGACTGAGAGAGACATCACGTTGCGAAGGGCGTGCGTCGAATGAACCAGTAAAATTGGTTACACCGCGACACGTTTGAGGGGGTTTGCTGGAGGAATGTCTCGCATACACGACCGCTGACTTGTGATACAGAAGACACGATACCGAAGGTTGCACCGAACGCTTGTGTGACGAAGCTAACCGTATGTTGAGAACCTACGAGTTCTGAGAACAAGAGACTGAATGGCAGAATGGTGAGACAGTGGATGCCATACATTATAGTAACCTGGCTGCTTCTTAGCGCTCGGAGTCCACGGAGCCCGCGTAATAGAGGAAAGGTTCTTTGGGCACGAGGGACCCATTGGGACGGTAGCTTAATGTCGAACATGTGTTGACGGTATGTGACGGCTTCGGCAGTGTCATCCCCGAGTGGGTGACTGCGTCTACCCCTGACAGCAACCACCGCAATCAGCCCATGATTGCAAATCTGCGGTACGGCCGCGCGATGCGGATTTTCGAGCTCCCAAGAGACCGGCTGTTTGCCGAGACCAGACCTCGCTCGAACGAAAATTCCCAGAGGAGGTGCAAAGTTGCAGCAGCAGGCAGAGGCTGGTGACCCAGTAGCAGAAAGATTAGCGCACGTTAATATTGATGTGAGAAGGTGATACGACGGTGGTGACTGTCGGTGGGCTGTCTGTGAAAGCCGGGTATTCACGACGCGTAGCTGAGGTCGAGAATACGTCGAAAGAATAACAATTTCCTTTCCAAGTACTCGCAGGTTTGGAAGTGCAGCACGAGAGTTTGGATCTCCGGATGGACCTTTGTACGACTGACTGAGATCAGGCGAGTGAGTTGATCCACATATTAGTGTTTTAGCGATCCAATGGCCATGTCTAGAGCAACTGAGGTCCTATGGGCCTTAGAGACACGTACCTCACCTACCGGAAAGTGCCATTGCAATGCTATGTGAGTATGTGTACCATATTTAAGGAGATACTGCAGAGAGTTCATATGTAACGATGGGAGTTTTGTTCGTAACGACATAAAGGAGTGACACAAAAGGGTATGTCCGTAGGTAAGCGAGATTAAAAGACAAGTCTATAAGGTCCAGTGACATAGTAGTTAACGAGCAGAACTACGAAGGATAGCCAGTCCAGATAAGAACATGACTAAGATGGTTAGGCAGACACTAAGAAAGGCAGGGTGGGCTGAAATAGCACTGCTCTGGCAGCCGGAGCATTGCCAACCTGCAGACCAAGGTATTAGCCTACAACAAGTGGGAAAGCGGCGACCACTGACCGGAAGCTATCGGTGTATACGGTTGCGGGGTGTAGAGTGCAAATTGAAGTGCTTCGTTTGGCGAAAGGTACCCAGGGGACCTTGCTGCGCCTGGACCTCGATTGTCGAAAATCTCGAGGGTGTAAGTAGCCTGTGCGAGTGGACTGTTGGGGTTGTTCTGCTGCCAGGCATATGCATCCCAGACAACGCTGGTAGCGGTACCGGGTATTACGCCGTTCGTTGGGCCCACAGGAAAGGTATTCCCGTTCTCACAGATAGCGGAAACGGTGAGAGAGGTAGGTGTTGCGAGGACGTATGAGAAGTTCCATGCGAAAGTGATGAGCTGGGACGGGGCGATTTTAAAAAAGGCGACGGTGGATTGTGGGGGTTGGGTGATGGTGAGAAGACCAGCGGGGGCGGACTGGGGGATGTTGAGCTGAGAAGAGGTGGAATTAGCAGAAGCGGTTGTCGTAGCAGACATTGAGAAATTGAGTCTGTCAGCTGAGAACGGCGACGAGGTGAGTTGGCCGGTACGGCAACTGGCGGCCCGCTGGTTGGACCATGACCAGCTTGCAATTGCGCGCAGAGCACTGGCAGCCAATACTTCACTCTTCAAACCAGGTAGTTCTCTATAATCCAACTTCTCATGCTCTCATCATTCACCCCTCCTCTCAATCCGCAAATCGTTCCGTCACCGTCGACCAATCCGTTCCTCATCTTTGTCCATATTGCTCTAGACCTTTACCACCAGCGCCCACAGACCGCGACAACGTGCATGAACAAGATTCTACTCACCTCAACCGTTTCGAGGACGTATCTGAGGCCCGTGCTTCCAACTACTTCCACCTCCTCCAGGTCGCAAATGAGAGCGCCAGCCGACCACCTTCACCCCCCCTCCGTTCCCCACCTTCATCTCCAGCAGATACCCGACCTTCATCCCTTCTAGACGTTAATGATGATGATACCGTATTTACCCCAGAGTCCATGGCCGAGGGCTATTTCAAAGCCTTTTTTCAGGAGGAAGCCCGCTTAGGTATGGGCGCTAACGGTAGCGTCTTTCTATGTCAGGTGCGTCCTGCAACCTTTCACTCGTCTCCTTCTTAACGATGGCGGCAGCATGTCCTCAACGGCAATCCTCTCGGTAAACTGAGGCATACTCAGTCTTGAGGACCTGCTTACACACAGCTTTTTATATTAGGCCATTTTGCTGTCAAGAAGATAGCTGTCGGTCAATCCGCATCCTACCTCTTGAAGATATTACGTGAAGTGCACTTGCTTGAGACCTTACGACATCCCAACATCGTCACCTACCACCATGCATGGCTCGAAACCGCCCAGTTCTCTACCTTTGGTCCCAAAATTCCCACTTTACAGTATACCCGTTTCACACAATCACCGCATACTCCTTGTTTAACCAGTTGCTCGACAGTGTCTTGATGCAATGGGCTGAAGGTGGCTCCCTTGATGATTACATGGACGCCCGTCTCGGTCGCCCAACCCACCTTCCACACCTTACCTCCCACCATGCTTCCACAGACGACGACGACCCATCCCCTGAGGTGCATTCCCGCTCTGCTCGCATCCGCGCTTTCCGCGCCATGCAACGTGCTGCCCCTTCCGAAAAATCGGCCCTCCGTGCCAAACTTGGCAACAGTGGCCATTCCTGGACGGCTGTGCATCTTCTCAGTGCCGAGGAGGTTCTTGGTATATTTGGTGGCGTTGCAGCAGGGCTCGGCTTTTTGGTACGCCGCTTATTATTTTTTAATATCGTTGCGGTCTGCTGACCGTTTGTGCCTGCAGCATGACAAGAGCATTCTACACCTTGACCTGAAGCCAGGGAATGTTCTTCTAACTTGGGATGAAGGCGCTCTCATGTATGCGTATTTTCACCCTCCGCTGTCAACCTCACTGACGACCTACCAGTCCACGCGCGATGCTTTCTGATTTTGGAACTTCTCGTGACATGTTGCAAATGCCACGCGCGAGGAGCGGGAATACCGGGACGTCAGTCCTTTCGTTAATCATTCGATTTGTTTTCGCTGATGGCCATCATCCAGCCTCGAATACAGTTCTCCCGAATCGCTTCCCGTACCTCCGCGCAATACCCTCCCCCCGACGGACTCGAAATCGGACATGTGGTCACTCGGCATGATTTTGCACAAACTCATCTTCTTCCGTCTTCCGTACCGCTGGGCCGCATATGGCGACCGGCCGCTCGATGGCTTCAGTCACACCTCACCTCACGAGGATGATGGAAATGGAAACGACATGGATCGGCTGGAACGGGAGGTATCGTCATACCCCGGGTTCAAGAGCACTCCACGCTTAGAGACGCTCTTCGCATCGCGTCGATTGCCACGCTCGTACCTCGTGCTGCTCGAGAGCCTTTTGAATGTCTCACCGGTTGCACGGCCATCCTGCGAGAAAGTCTTAGCCGCTTTGCACCTCGGCAAGGTACGTGTTCTTCTCCTTCGCGATTCACGGCCTCATGGCTTGTGCAGTTCGACCCAATCCCGCCAAAATCGAGCATCTCGGACGTTCTCGCCTCTAGGACGGCACAAATGTCTGATACCACTGCGACTTCCTCATTGATCCCAGCACTTCGTCTTCCCATATCGTCGTCGCCTCCTACATCGCCTACGTTGCCGCAACTTACGCCCTCACCTTCCGCACCTATCACTCGCCCAACACCGCTTCCCGACGGCCCTGCGGAGAAGAAGCGGCCGCGGTCACTTTCGCGGCCCTCGCAGGGGCGATGGTTCGCATTTTCACAGCAAACGTCGGCCCGGGTGCTACGGGCGTTCAAGTCTGGCGTCCTTGCACTCAAAATTGCGTCCCTTTGCTTCAATAGGGAAGCCCTGCCTTTATGGACACTGTCGATGCTCGCTGGGCTGAGCGTCATCGTCGATTCGGACAACGTCACCTTGAACCTCGGATTGGGTATAGTGCACGTTGTCGTGCTGAAGGCATGGAGATGGCGGGGATGAGGAATGCGATTTATGTCACTACGGACTATGGAATCGACCGACCGACCAATTACATTTGTATAGTAACCACACGCTTGCTACATGCTGAATTATCTCTACACCCTCTCGATCCACCTGAGTGAAACGGGAGCTTTAACGTCCCACTCAGTCTCGATGGTGACTTCCTCGCCCGCACCAACGTCAACCACCCACTCGATCAGCCCTTCCTTCCGTCCGCCCTTCCCGTCGACCAACTTGCTCCACCGCACCGTCCTCCGCGCCGCGCCGCGCTCCGGCCGTACTTCTCCCTCCTCTCCCTCCTCCTCCGCCTCCTCTCCGTCATCCGCGCCGACCTCGAGCTCCTCCCCCTGTTCCAAATCCGCAAGCGCGGCCGGGCGCCGCAGCACGACGTTCACGCGCTCCACGTCCTCCGAGACGGGCACAGCGTCGCGGAGCACGAGCGCGCGTAGCGCAAACGGATGGCTGTTCGTAATAGTCGTGCGGCTCGCGTACGCCGTGCTAGCCCACTGCTCGCTAAACGCGCTCGTGCGCGCGCGCGCAGCGGCTGCGGGCGCGTCGTCAGCGCGGCGGGACGTACGGGCGTAGCGGATGCGCGTGGCGGGGTCGGCGCCGAGCGTGCAGTGGAACGTGTCGCCTGGCGCGACGTCGCGGGGTAGCGCGGTGCGGGCTGCGAAGGCGTCGTCGACGAACGCGCGCACGGGGCCTGCGAGCAGTCGGTAGTCGCTCGTGTTGCGTACGGTCGCGTGGAGGTATGCGACGGGACGCGCTTTCGGCACCGCGACGTGCTGGAGCGTCGCGGAGAAGGAGAGTACCGCTACGGCTAGCTGGTGCGGAACGCCGTCGCTGGGCACGCTGGACGCTCCCTCGATGTGGTACGTTAGTGCTAGTGGGCTCTCGTGTACGACCGTCGTTGGCTCTGCGATCGGCGGAGGCTCGTCCCCAGCCGTCTCGGCGTCCACGGCTTGCCAGCCGTCGTCTCCTGGTGCGGGCACCGGCGCGTCTTGCGGTTGTACGGAACCCCCGAACAGGCCTCCAGGAGTAGGTGCGGCGAACGAGGCATTGGGCTGCCCGAATATACTTTGTTGCTGTGGGACCTGAGTGATAGACGCCCCCTGTGGAGAGCCGACCGCTTGTCCAAAAGCCCCACCTGGGGTGAGCGAGGCATTGAACTGCCCGAATAGACTTTGTTGCTGTTGCTGTTGCAGTTGTTGTTGTTGCTGCTGCTGCTGTTGTTGTTGTAGTTGTAGTTGTTGTAGTAGTTGTTGTTGCTGCTGTTGCTGCTGCTGGCCCGGAGTGACCAGTGGCGCCCCTTGTGACTGTCCGAAGACAGACTGCGGGGCGGGCTGTGATTGTCCGAACAATCCGGGCGCTGCACTCGACTGTTGAAACATAAATTTCGGTTGATACCCCGCGTTCGTGCTCGCGTTCACGTTGAACAGGCTCATGGGCGGACGGATTTTCGTGGGAATTACAGGTGGGATACTTTGAGTGGATAGGTTCATATCGGCGGTACTCAGTGTAAGAGCGACACCTGTCCAGTCTTCGCCCGTGCGTTGCGTGAGACGCGCACGGTAGTGTAGAGAGACCGATGGCGACGGAACGCCAGCATCCGAAATTGCGTGTAGCTCGTACGCCGCAGACCACGCCGCGTTCTGGACAACTGAAAATGAAATTGGAGTTTGATCAGGGAATCCAATAACAGTGATCAAAAAATGGCGCACGATAGGTCAATTTGAGCTCGATCTCGGTCGCCTGCTTGGCCAGGATGACCACGGTCACCTCTCCGTCGGACGCCCCTTGCTTTCTCTCTTCGGCTGACGACAACACGTCAATTTGGCGCGTGAGCTGGAGGATCTCCTCTTCCAACCCGGTACGTGTCGACCTCAAAGTCTGAGAACGCGTCAACAGATTTTCAAAGAATGTCTCCGCCTTATTAGGGGACACGGTGTCCCCCACCAGAGTCTTGGAATAGTTGGCCATAGTCTCGGAGATGTCATCCAGAGCATCTCGATCTTTGACGAGTGCGTGCATCTTCACTCTAAGCTTGCGAATGACCTCGCTCGTGCTCAGCGGGTCGATTTCCTCGATCCCACGTCCAACAGAGCAGACCACATCAGACAACTGAGCATCTCCAAGCCCGGTGACGCGAGCGGATTCTGTGTCAATCGATCCAGGTAGATGGCTGATTTGAATCTTGCTCTGTCCTGGCTGCAGAGAATTTACAACGTCTGTCATTCGGCGTTCAGCATCCAAAGGCAAAAGGCTCACCTGAAGCGACACGTCGAACACTCGGACGACCTCAGCCTTGTTTGACTTGAAGACGGTAACCGACTTTATAGGATAGTTATCGGCGTTGAGTTTGATAGTGGATGTCATAGTTGGAAGTAGTAATTGTGAGGAAGGCAGTCGCCATAATCATGTGTCCCGTGGC